>JARYGA010031662.1:0-20111 GCA_030545235.1 Helianthus tuberosus
CATCTAAATTAGAGAGTTGATAAATATACTAATTAGTCAAATTAATATGGGAAAATGCCACTAAAATGTAACTAAGTTTGTCAAGTGTCTCAATTAAGTCATCAAAACTTTTTTTGTCTCTCTAAAGTCACTAAACTTTAATTTTGTGTTCTAATACTGTGTAATTACCAGGTCATCAGGTTACCATGTTTTTCTTTTTTTTTTATTTTCTTTTTAATGCTTATGTGGATATTATTTATATTAGGTGTAATTTGTAAAATAAAAACATATTATAACCTACGTAACAAACAACCTACGACGTTTCATTCCTCCAAAACCCTAGACGACATGAACAGCTGCAACGACGATCGACCTTCAACCGACGACGATCGACCTTCAACCTTTGATGATCAGATTCACGATTCGTCGGGTACGATTGCTTCTTTCGTTTTTGTTTCATAGCAATGATATAACTGTTTCGATGACGACCCGGTATCGATTCGTTTTTGTTTCATAGCTTCTTTCGTTTTTGTTTAATAGCAATGATATATATTGTTTTGATGAAAGTTGCAGCATCCTCAGGTTTCATCTATTTGGTGGAATTTTAGTTATTTGACTAATAGTATTTGCATTCTCAATTAGTTAGGCTTATGAAAATGTATTTGCATTCACTTATAAACGAACAGTCCATTATTGTATTTATATTCTCAATTAATTATTAGCTTTCTCAATTATTGTATTTGCATTCCTTTATAAACGAACAGTCATGCTTATGAAAATTCTACAAAAACCTTGTAAAGATTGAAAGTATGATGGTAGAAAAAGTCAGTAGTTCCATTTATACTCTCTTCCCTCAGCCCTGCTTGTTTTTTAAATATTAGTAGGAATAGGAATAGGAATTCTCGACTTTTGGGTCAATTTAGGGGGTCCTTGTACTTAGTCCATATTAATATACGTATAGTAATTTACTTAGGCTATTTGGGCGATCATTGTTTCTTTACTAATTTGTATTTTTTTTGCTATTTATATTCAGCAATAAATAGTACGGAAGTTGGGTCTCAAACAACATTACAACATGAAGATGATCAAATAGAAAAAGACCCTTTTTTGAGTCTACTTTGTTATGACAGTGATAGCGAAAAGGATGATCGTATTGAAAAAGATGACGAGGCCAGTTCCGCTGAAGATTGGAGTGCAAATGAAAAGGATTATGACAGTGATGGTGTTGAAAATATGGAGCGTGATGTTGAATATCCGAGCTACGATCCAACAATTAATTGGAGATTGACCAAACCTATTCTAGGAATGAAATTTGAGAGTCCTACACAACTAAAGGAGAGTTTAATTGACTATGGAGTATCAAATGGTTATCAATTAGAGTTTATAGTCAACGACTATCGTAGGTTGCTGGTGGTATGTGGGGAAGAAAAAACTGAATCCGGTTACTTGGTCAAAGGCTTTTTTCGAGCTTAATAAGGCATGTGATGCATACGAAAATGGCATGAGCGAAAGCTTCAACTCGCGCATTCTATCAGCACGACGGAAACCTATAATTACTATGCTAGAAGAAATCCGAACATTTGTGATGGAAAGAATATTTTTAATGGCGAAGAAAGCTGGAAGATTAAAACGTGATGTCTGTCCGAAAATCAGAAAAAAAGTTAGAAGAAATAAAAAAGAATCAAAGGTATGACAAAAGTAATTATTATTTTTACATTTTTGGTATTTTTTTATTAATTTTTTAAACTTTTCGGTAGGTTTTGGAAGGTAGTTCCAAGTGATAACACCGTATTTGAAGTGAGAAGTGAAAAATATGCGTGCGTGGTGAACCTTGATGAAAAAACTTGTAGTTGTAGATTATGGCAGTTGTCAGGCATACCTTGTGTTCATACAGTGGCGGCGTTGTCCTTCGTGAACAAGGACCCAGAAACTTTTGTTAGTTCTTGGCTTAAAAAGGACATGTTCAGAGAAGCATACAAATACCCAATTAAACCACTAAGAGGAAGTACATTTTGGCCCAAAACTGATGATATAAAACCTTTACCTCCAAAAGAGAGACGAATGACGGGTAGACCAGCAGTAAAGAGGAAAAGAAGCGCTGATGAGAAAGAGAAAAAGAACCCGAAGGTTGGAATTGGAAGAAAAATGTCTTGTCAAAATTGTTATGGAACGGGTCATAATGTTAGGTCTTGCAAAAACGAGAAAAAAGACCCCCCACCAAAGGTGAAAAGGCCAAAAGGTAGACCTAAAAAGCATGGTGCAACGAAGAAAGTCTAACATGATTCCGTGTTTTTTTATTTTTTTGAGTTATCTTTTTGTGACATGAATTTTGGACGATGTTGCCTACGTTTTTTGTTTATCTTTTGGTGACGAATAGATACGATGGTAGTGAAAGTTTTGGTTTATCATTTATTTTTCATTCATCATAATATTTTATAGTCTTATTAGTTTAGTATAAATCACAAAAAATACCAATACGATTTTTAAAATAAAAAAAGGTGTTTTTGTTAGTTATTCAAAAAGTGCATTTTTTTTTTGCTTTAAAAAACTCACCGTAACACTATATATTTTATTAATTTTAGAATAAAAAAATGACTTTTCAATTTTTTTTAGAGAAAAATCCATGTCATTAATTTTATTTTCCACATCATATTAAAAATTAAAAAAAGATAATAAAACCTGACACATCATCATTACTAACCTGGTAACCTGATAATTACATAGTATTAGAACATCAAATGAAACTTGAGTTATTTTATAGAGACAAAAAAAGTTTCAATGACTTAATTGAAACACTTGTCAAAGTTGGTTACATTTCTACGAAGTTACCCCTAATAATATAAGTAGTTAGAAAACCTAATATTTATACAAATCTAACTATTTATGTATTTACTAAAATTTAAACGAACGTTCATGAACATAAATGAACAAACACAAGGTGTGTTCATGTTCGTTCATTTATTTAAACGAACAAATTTTTTTGTTCGTGTTCGTTCGTTTATTAAATAAACGAACTTCCCGCCGAACAAGTTCATGAACAGTTCATGAACGTTTGGTTCGTTTACAGGCCTAAGTCTATCAATAAATGTCTGTAGGTAAGAATGAAACCTTCATGATCATTTGCCCGTTTTACCAGTTAAGGACATCTTGATAACTGACAACATGTCGCGTATGTCCTAGTTCACCCGTTCCGGGTGCTATGACATAAAACATAATCCTTTGTTAATGAGAATTTTTTTATCATGAAATTTTAAAACATTTTTTTATATTAGAGAATTTGAATTGTTAAAATCTAGAATAAAAGGGTCAATACGCTTGACTTTTGTGCTCGAACATTTTTTGCCCATGAAATGATGCCTTTCACCACGATTGAGGTAAAGTATGAATGTAAGAAACAAAAAAGTATTTTAAAGTAGGGGGAAAAGGCAACATATTCAAAAGTAGAGGTAGGCTAAGTGACTTTTGTGGTAAAATCAATTGATTGCCCACCGAACTCCAAATGGGCTAGCTGGGCTGGTGGGTCCATGTTGCCTCATTGGGCCCCATTAAGGGCTCCCCTTAATTATAGTGATGGCCTTTGCATGATGATCTCTTCCACCAAATTGTTATTCTCTCTCTATGCATCTTTAAAGCAAACTATGTATCTCCTTCAAGTCATAAAGTATGATAACAAATGCGCACACGCATGCGCGCGCATATATATATAGGGGATGGTTCAAATGAAAACCACTTTTATTGTGAAAACTCGAAAACTAACTAAAAAAAGCCTAAAAAACACACAAAAAAAAAAAAAATTTTCAATTTTTTTTTATAAATTTCGCTGGTTTTTATATATGAAAAAAAAAATTTCAAAAAAAAAAAAAAAAATTTTTTTTTGGTTGTACTGCACATGTGTAGTACACTAATACGGAAAGCCTAAACCACTTAACCCACCCCCCACCGACACCCCCCAAAAACCTAAACCCCCCACCCCCACCCCCCAAAAACCTAAATTCACCATCTCACCAAAAGCCTAACCCCCCACCCCCCAAAAACCTAAACCCCCCACCCCCCACCCTCCCGAAAACCTAAAACTAAACCCTAAACATAAACCCGAAAAAAACCTAAACCCCCCACCCCCACCCCCCAAAAACCTAAACCCCCCTCCCCCCCACACCCAAAAACCTAATCCTAATCCTAAACCTCCAAAAAAACTAACCCTAAAAGCTAAACTAGACTCAAAAAGCTAATTTTAAGCATGTAATGCAATTGTAGTACATGTTATATTGCACATGTGCACTACTATAATAATAGTATTGAAAACAAGACGACACCATAAATCTTTTTTTATGTCATAAAAAATATGCTCGAATATACTTGAATGAAAGATACAAAAATTTGTGATCTTATGGTGCCATTTTTGTTTTAAAATGATAACGTATGGAGAAATGGGAAATGTTTGAAAAGTTATATATTTTTTTTTTCAATTTTACCCCTCCTTCATTAAAAGTCTCTCCCCCCCCCCCCCCCCCCTCCTTTTTAGTGGTTTTTAATTAGTTTTCGAGTTTTCACAATAACTAGTGGTTTTCATTTGAACATTTCCCTATATATATATATGTATATATATATATATATATATGTATATATACGCATATATTCACGAGTGCTTCGTGGTTGTTAACTCATTTAGACACGAATAGAAACTGAGATTTAGGTGTGGTTAAGTTAGTTTTGAACCGTGGTTAAAACTTGGAACAAACATGATGGACCAAAGGGACCGCTAAATTATAATAATACAAGTTATGACCTCATGTCACCTTTTATACTCTATGTATCTCTCAATTGCTTTGATTGGAAGTGGGCATGCCCCTTGATAAAAGTACTTATTGCTTTTATCAATTCAAATGGCCAATTTTGAAGCATAGAATCAATGAAAGTAACATGTATTTGGGTATGACTATACCATATATTTGATAGACATTGGTCCATACTCACCATTAATTCAAGTTGTTCGTAATACCGTTGGCTGGATATATCAACTATCATTATTTTTATTAACGAATTAAACTTTCGATGATAACAGTCTCTCAAGTTGTTATTTGTTTGTGATTATTCATTTATTTCTCGAAGTTTTTATAAAAAAATGTTTTCATGTAAGACATGTGAAATGACCATGGGGAGATCTACATTCATAATGATTTATAAGTTTCACCATTATGGAGTTATATCCATACACTCATTAAATCATTTTTGTTAGGCTAATTAGTTGATTTAGTGGTTTTGTCGTTGTTTTGTACGATTCATAAGACATGTCATATTAGAGTTAATGTCATTGTTTTGTACCATTCACAAGAGGTTTGTCGTTGTTTTGTACAATTCATAAGACATGTCATATTAGAGTTATTGTCATTGTTACAAGAGGTTTTTTCATTGTTTTGTACGATTCATAAGACATGTCATATTAGAGTTATTGTCATTGTTTTGTACGATTCACAACCGACATTTTTTTGTTGTTATTACTATAATAATAGCTATTAAACAATACGAAAGGTACAAAGTTTGATTAACTTCATCTCTATTTAAGCGTTCACTATCATAAGCTATTATCATGCTACCAAACATCATAAGCTATATAACCACAATTTGTGCCCATGGCTTTATAGTCTAGTTGCATCTTGATGGTGGAATAAGGCTTTGGGACCAATAGTGATGGGAATCATGGTATCAGAATAATAGCGGAAGCGGTTTATATAATTTACCAAAAGCCGATTATATAAATTTAATTTATTAATCCGATTAATAAATATTCCCAATCAGGATCAAGGTTATACGCGTATAAACAAATAAACGGAATAAACAACCATAGAGGGTTTTAGTAATCAACCTTTGACGACTACACCGGAATTGTAACACGCGGGTTACAACGAATCCTCGCTAGTAGGGAGTTCACAACCGAGCACAAGATACCCCCGAGTAGAACCGGCCAAGAAGAAGGCAGTTATTATCAAAGGTCTAATGGGTTTCCACCTTAAACATCCTTTTATTATCAAAGGTGTCTCTTGGGTTTCCACCTTAAACATCCTTTTATTATAAAAGGTGTCTCTTGGGTTTCCACTATTATTATTTCACAAATAATAATCTACCTACTCGTGAACATATACGATTCGTGTACCAACTTGTAACTCTTCGGATCGTACCGAGTTAGTTACGTTGACTTTAATTAAGGTCGGACATACATATATCCAACAATCTCCCACTTGGACGATTTTAATTAAATGAGTCAACGTGTGCAGAGTTGGACGCTTAGCTGCATCGCACTGCTCTTAACACGGCATGACACTTTACAGTCGTCAACTAGTTCTTTGCGTTCAAGTAACACTTTACTTAACCAAATACTATAGCCCTGATAATTCTATCAATAAGTCCCTTCTGTATAGAACATTCGTTGATCATAAGACATGGATCATTCATTCTTATATAGTGATCAACCATTCTCTATTCTCGTCTTTAATTCAAAGTGGTCTAACGAACTACTCTTAGTCCGAGCGTTGCCACGTGTTTATTCCAGTTTGAGTTAACGAGGGCGCCAGAATGTCTAAACTTCTAATCCCATAGAAATACAGAATTCCATCAGCACCATATAACTCCCACTTAACCTTGGATTCCTCCCAACGCTACCCGGATTACTACCCATGTTTCAGGACAGTGTTAGATAACATCAAAGATTGTCCTTGATCAATGTAGTTTAATATGTGCCTAAAGAAAAAGGACAGATTGAACATATCAATATCAAAACATCTCATGACTTAGATCCATGGAGATCGTTTTGTAGCGAGTCACATCCAATATCATTCCCTAGTGATATCTGTGAATTTTGATTCTCAAACTCTTGAGTTATTCATCTCATGAATACAATCATCTCAATTCACAATAGTCTTACATTCAAGTTCATTCCCATGTAATTTGATAGACTACGGATATTTTAGAATACGCTTATTCAAGGATATAAACATACAAATAACGAACACAGTTACAAAATAATTAAACTTGCATTTAACCAATAAATCAAATAACTATTTCAATGTAACTGTTGTAGTTCAAAATTAAAACACCAATACTAACTACAGATCATGCCCACTGTCTAGCAAATCTAAGCCCTATTTTTCCAGCATGCTCCTCATGTTTAGCTTGAGGTAGAGGCTTAGTAAAGGGGTCAGCTAGATTTAGATATGTATGAACTTTGCTTATTACGATGTCTCTACGCTCTATTATCTCTCTAATATAGTGGAATTTTCTGAGTATATGCCTTGTGGTTTGATGCGACCTTGGTTCCTTTGCAAGAGCAATGGCACCAGTATTGTCACACAGCATCTCGATTGGTTTCTTTATGCTAGGCACAACGTCGAGATCAGTAATGAACTTCTTCATCCAAGCAGCCTCCTTAGTAGCATCCGATGTAGCATTGTATTCTGATTCACAGGTGGATTGAGCAACCACACTTTGCTTCGAGCTCTTCCAAGTAACAGCCCCACCATTCAGAATGAAAACATATCCAGTCTGTGATCTTGAATCGTCACGATCAGTCTGGAAACTTGCATCAGTATAACACTTAACTGATAGCTCCTCATCCAGTCCTCCATATCTTAAGAATGTTCTTCACTGCAGTCCAGTGGCTCTCTCCTGGATTCTGTTGATATCTACTCGTCATGCTAAGAGCATACGAGACATCAGGTCTGGTACATAACATGGCGTACATGATGGAACCGATAGCAGAAGCATATGGAACTCTTTCCATTTTCTTCTTTTCCTCTTCGGTCTTAGCACACTGCTCGCCATTTAGAATGGTTCCATGTGCCAGGGCAAGAGCCCCCTTTTTGAGTCTTGCATTGAGAAGCGTCGTATGACCTTATCAATATATGTACTTTGACTTAAACCTAATAACCGCTTTGATCTATCTCTATGAATCTTTATTCCTAGAATATAAGCGGCTTCACCAAGATCTTTCATTGCGAAACATTTTCCCAACCAAGCCTTAACATCTTTTAGCATAGGGATATTGTTTCCAATTATTAGTATGTCATCTACATACAGAATTAGAAAAGTGATATAGCTCCCACTAGATTTCTTGTAAACACATGGTTCATCTTCGTTTTTAATGAAGCCAAACTCTTTAATTTTCTGATCAAAACGAAGATTCCAGCTGCGAGATGCTTGCTTCAATCCATAGATGGGTTTATTTAGCTTGCACACCTTATTAGGATTATTTGGATCGACAAAACCTTCAGGTTGAACCATATAGACATCTTCAAGTAAGTGTCCATTAAGGAACGCGGTCTTGACATCCATTTGTCATATCTCATAGTCATAATATGCAGCAATGGCAAGTAGAATTCTAATAGACTTAAGCATGGCTACTGGCGAAAAAGTTTCCTCATAATCAATTCCTTGAGTCTGAGTGAACCCTTTTGCTACAAGCCTTGCTTTGTAGGTTTGCACATTTCCATCCATGTCGGTCTTCTTCTTGAAGATCCATTTGTTTCCTACAGTCCGACCTTCGGTAGGAAGATCAACCAAATCCCAGACTTGGTTATCATACATGGATTGCATCTCTGCATTCATGGCTTCTTGCCATTTCTTGGATTCTGAATCCAACATTACAGCTTTGTAAGTAGCAGGTTCAGCTTCATCAATCATGAAGATATCTTCATACCTTTCAGGGGCACGACGATCCCTAATACTTCTTCGAACACTTGGTATTTCTGTTGTTTCTTGAGTCCTCTCAAGCTCAACTTCAACAACTAGATCAGTTACTTCTGGTTCTGTCTGAACAACTGGTTCAGTCACTTGTGATTCTCGAATTTCTTCAAGATCCACATGGTTTTCTCCAATCCCTCGTGCCAGAAGCTCTTCCTCCAAGAAAGTGCCTCTGCGTTTAGTGAAAATCTTATTTTCAGTGAGGTGGTAGAAAAGGTAACCGATCCTTTTAGCGTATCCTACGAAAACCACTTTTCCGCCTCTGGGGTCTAGTTTATCCGAAGATTCTAGAGTGACATAAGCGTTACATCCCCAGACCTTGAGATAGGATACTTTTGGTTTCTTTCCATGCCATATCTCATAAGGCGTTTTGTCAACCTTCTTCGTTGGAGCTATATTCACAAGTTTTGCGGAAGTTTCTAGAGCATAACTCCAAAAGGAGCGTGGGAGGGTTGTTCAACACATCATTGATCGAACCATATCTAATAGAGTTCGATTTCTCCGTTCAGACACACCATTATGTTGTGGCGTTCCAGGTGGAGTGAGCTGTGAAACTATTCCACAATCCTTTAGATGGTCGATGAACTCCTGACTAAGATATTCACCGCCTCGATCTGATCGAAGCATCTTAATAGTTCTATTTAGCTGATTCTCTACTTCGTTTTGGTACTCCTTGAACTTTTCAAATGCCTCATGTTTATGCTTCATAAGATAAACATAACCATATCTACTGAAATCATCAGTAAATGTAACAAAGTATCTTTCTCCATGTCTTGACATTGTTCTGAATGGACCACATACATCTGAATGTACAAGTCCCAACAGATCATTAGCTCTTTCTCCAACATTTGAAAAAAGGTGCTTTTGTTAACTTTCCACTTAAGCATGATTCGCATTTGCCAAACGTTTCCGAACCCTTAGAATCTAATATTCCTGCGGTTTTAAGTTGTTTAACACGGTTCTCGCTTATGTGACCAAGTCTACAATGCCACATATACGTATCGTTAAAGTCCAACTTGTTACGTTTATGGGAGATGTTGCATAATATGTTATTGTTTTGTATTTCTATCTCATAGATTCCATTGTTTGGTTTTGCATCAAAGTAAAATACATCATTAAAATAAGCAGAAATAAATTCACCATTAAAACGATAATTGAAACCTTGTCCATGCAAAGCAGAAACCGAAACAATATTTCTAGTAACACTAGGAATAAAATAAACATTGTTCAAAACAAGTTCTAAACCAGAAGGAAGTAAAAGAACATATTCTCCAATCGCCTTCACAGCAACTCTTTGTCCATTGCCAACATGGACCTCCAAGTCGCCTTGTTTCAGCTTCCTAATCTTTCTTAGTCCCTGCAAAGCATTACAAATGTGAAAACCACATCCTGTGTCAAACACCCATGTTTTGCCAGAAAAAGAAAAGATTTCAATAACATATATACATGAGGACTCTCCTCCTGAAGCCTTGGCTTGCTTCAGTTCAGCTAAATACTTAGCACAGTTCCTCTTCCAGTGCCCAATTTCATTACAATGAAAACACTTGGCATCCTTTTGAGGCTTCTTGTTTGCAACTAATTTTCCTTTGCCCTTCCCTTTGCCCTGATTGCCCCTTTTCTTGGTGTTAGGTTTCTTAACATGACCCTCTTTGATCATCAGCACTGGTGCAGTCTTGCTGGGTATATTCACCTCAGCAGTTTTGAGCATCTAATGCAGCTCTGCAAGTGTATTCTCCATCCCATTCATATTGTAGTTCATAGTGAACTGGTCATATGACTTAGGCAATGAGTTGAGGATGATATCCCCAGCTAATTCATCACTCAAGGGGGATTCCAGACGTGCCAAATGATCAACATATGCCTTCATTTTTAGCACATGAGCGCTAACTGATGTACCCTCTTGCATACGAGTGGTTATGAGTGATCTCATCACATCAAACCTCTCATGACGAGCCTTCTGTTGGAACATTTCAACCAGGTGCTCATTCATCTCATATGCCATCTTGTCATCCATGGTCCTTTGAAGTTTAGGAATCATGGATGCTAACATTAAACATGAGACTTTCATAGAGTCATCAAAGTGCTTTGCATAGTTTCTATATGCAACAGTTTGCTGATTGATGGGTTCATCAAGGACTGGCGTTTCAAGAACATACAGTTTGTTCTCCGCCTTGAGAATAATTTTCAAGTTGCGGTGCCAGTCCATGAAGTTGGAGTGGTTCAGTTTGTCCTTCTCTAAGATGGACTTGAGAGAGAATTGGGAGGAATTGTTTTCAGTTGACATCTACAAAATTCAAAATTAATTAATTAGTATTTTATGTTTTTAATATCTTAATTTAATTTTATGATCCAAAAACAAAATTTTTAATTAAGATGAGATCCCGATTCATCATATGACAGTGAATTGGCTTAAGCACTATCCACTGGTATGATTATGTAGGTAAACAACGATTGTTAATTGTGTCCACTACACAACTCTCCTTTTGGGGTTATCGCTTAAAACGATGTATGTTTAAACCCAACTATGCCCACTTGATGAACAAGCGATGTTGTGTCCTTTACTATTAACTGTATCACCGGCCTATGTTACACAGGAAACGCAATGATTACCTTCTTTCATGATGGACGCCCAGATGCAGGGTATAGCACTAACATTTGGGTTCGATTTAGAATGAAGTGTTAACTCGTTAAGGGTGGCATAAAACATCAATTTAAAATTTGGGATTTATTTTAATATTTACCAAAAAATATTTTGAATAGCTCGTAGCATGAGGCGAGTTACACAATAGTTTATAAAATCCGATTTTATATAATTCGTGATAATAGAAACTCCTTTTCCACGCTCGCACGATATAGTTTTAAATACCCTATTAAACTATGTCGGTCGATTTATCGCGAATGATCTTGTTTTAAATATTAATAAAACCCTTTTATTAAGTATACTTTTCAGTTTTATAAAACTTGTTTTAATAAAACCGTTATCTTGATTGTGAAAATTTTATTTATTTTGGGTTATCTATATTATTTACAATAAATAAAACACAACCACAAAACACAATAATAAAAAACGAATCGAGCCCCTAATAGGTTGGCCATTTCGTTTTAGCCAGAAACGAAACGAACTAGTCAAAAGGGGTTTCAAAAGCTAATTTTTGAAAGCTCCCACTTGACCCGCGATCTCTATCTTCATGGTACCTGTTCGCCATTTATCTTGATCTTGATCTTGTACTCGAGGGATTACAATAATAAATTTAAAAATACAATAAACATAAATCTATTCTAATCCTATCTATTACATCGGATCCAATATCCACAACAAAATTCAAATCAAAATAAAACCATAACCAATACAACCATGACAAAGGTCATAACCTAGGGCTCGATTCACATCACAATCCATAGACAACCAAAAGCTTTTGATCTTTTGTCAAAACAAATAATTTTTGACAAATAAAACATAGATCAAAATTATAACTTTACCATCTATACGCGTGTAACCGTGGCTCTGATACCACTGATGGGAATCATGGTATCAGAATAATAGCGGAAGCGGTTTATATAATTTACCAAAAGCCGATTATATAAATTTAATTTATTAATCCGATTAATAAATATTCCCAATCAGGATCAAGGTTATACGCGTATAAACAAATAAACGGAATAAACAACCATAGAGGGTTTTAGTAATCAACCTTTGACGACTACACCGGAATTGTAACACGCAGGTTACAACGAATCCTCGCTAGTAGGGAGTTCACAACCGAGCACAAGATACCCCCGAGTAGAACCGGCCAAGAAGAAGGCGGTTATTATCAAAGGTCTAATGGGTTTTCACCTTAAACATCCTTTTATTATCAAAGGTGTCTCTTGGGATTCCACCTTAAACATCATTTTATTATAAAAGGTGTCTCTTGGGTTTCCACTATTATTATTTCACAAATAATAATCTACCTACTCGTGAACATATGCGATTCGTGTACCAACGTGTAACTCTTCGGATCGTACCGAGTTAGTTACGTTGACTTTAATTAAGGTCGGACATACATATATCCATCCAACAAATAGGTCCTGGGTTCGATTCCCACAAGAGGGTTTTCCCATATTGATTGGGTTTTCTACTGAATTGGTGTATAGGCATTATAGCCTAGTGGAGATAGTGATGATCGGGTGGTTCCTCTGGTGGCACGATGATACTCCAGTGGTCCGTCAGTGATCCGAATTTACCATTCAAAATAATATAACCACGATTTGTTCCATATATCTTTCATTTTTATAAGTTCAATTTTTGTCTTGAAACATTCTCTTTTTTTCACTCTATTGATTTCGTTACCTTTATATAAAAGAGAATTAACACATTTTTAAATAGCTAAAACCGGTTTCACCCTTGTGATATTCACAAAGTTTTAGGATGTATAACTAATGTATTTGACTATTTGAGTGATAAAGTATGACTAAGGATTTGTCAAAGGAATGGAACTGGTTTTTGGAATTTAAAATCTTTTCAAAAGCGATTGGAATTTATGAAATTAATTTGAGTTTGTAATGAATTTGAGTGATAAAACAATTTTAAAGGAATTATAATTAGGGTTGTGCAAAGGGTCAGAACCGACCCGACCCGACCGACCCGGACCCACCAGAACCTTGTACCCTTTTATTGATGAAATTGATAACCACAAACCGAACCTTAGAAGACTATGTGGTTCCGGGTCCTAGAGATTCTGATGGGTCGGGTAAAGGGTCTGATGGGTCAGAACCTTTTTATGTAATAAGTCTTTGAAGGGTTAGATCTTCTCATTCTTTTAACACGTTTGTCAAAGAATTCCTTCATACAATTCCAACAATAGCCCATGAGCTTCTTTTTTAAGTCACTTTTTGTTTCCCAACTTATGTTTTAGTAATGATTTTGTCATTCTCGTCACTCGAAACATTATGCGAATCAATTATGTATACAACACAAAACAAAGATACATGCATGTATACATCAGAACATACCAAATTACATTAGAGCAACATACATAAATATATACTTCAGATTTGGTTATGATAAATATATAATGTAATATATCACATCCATACATATATATCTAGCTGCAAAATATATCAAGAAAAATAAATTGTTATTTTTTAAAATAATACTTTTATTTATCTTTTGTTAACATTACGTTAAATCGATTACATTAACACGCAAAAAAGAATAGTGAAGAGAGAGAAGAAGAGCATTCTTATATTTTTTGCGTTAAGACTAGTATCTATTGGACCATTTATATAAATTGTAGGTTTTTTATACATTCAAATTAAAATACAAATGGTTCTCGTGGTTCTTGTATTAGAACCACCGGGTCAGAACCGACCCGACCCGAAACCGATATTTCACATAAATCTAGAAACGGAAACCGACTCATATATTCAAAAAGGTTCGGGTCCAAGGTTCTCGCGGGTAGGGTCCAAGATTCTCGTGAGTCGGAACCGCGAAACGTTCACCCCTAATTATAATATACATTTTTTTGATTGGTAAAGCTTAGTCCTAAACCCTATATTACATAAATTAACTACATAATATATATTTTGTTGAATGTGAAATCTTACTCCTAAACCCTATATTACACAGATTAACTAAACTATAAATGTTTCCTCACATTGCGGGGTCGGCTTTTTGACCTGATTTGAGAGTACCAATTTTTTTGCAATTGCTTACTGATCAAAACATAGACAACTGAAAACGTCCATACAAATAAGCACAAAAACGTATTATATTTAACAAGACTTATTTTCGAAAATAATTACCTCGAAACGTAAACCAAATTGAATTTATACCAATACAAACACAAAAATAAGCACGTAAAAATCAAGGGGGTCAAAATGTCATTACGTCAAAACATAAATCAACTTGAATTTAGATTGACGCGTACGTAAACGTCAAATCGTAGACCAACTGAACACGTCAATAAAAATAAGCACCAAAAAGTATTATATTTGACATGACTCATGAAACGTAAAGTAACTCAAATTTATATCCTCTAATGAAACGTATTATATTTGACATGCCTGATTTCCAAACAAAATTTATGAAAAAACATACACCAACTGAACACATCCATAAAAATAAGCACGCAAACATATTATATCTGATGTGACATAATTTAGAAAAAAAATGATGTGAAAACGTTAATCATCTTGAATTACTACCAACCCATATATAAAAAAAATAAGTATGTAAAACTCGAGGGAGTCAAAATGACATTTTCATAAAGTTTTTAAAAAGTTTTTAAAAAGTTGAAAGGGTATAATTGCCAATGCATAAGGCTCGAAGGGTGATTTTCAAAACTAAAAAAAAGTCTAAGCCCTGTAACTAAGTAGTCTTCCAATTATAATTATATATGTAATAATAACTCTCTCTTGCCTACCTAGGATCTCCTCTCTAAGAGGTATGAACCTCTATCAAGTGAACTAACCTCACATTGGTAATTATAAGGCTGAAAGATGTGGGAGGCATGGGTTGGGTTATTAATCGTCACGTAGGACCGTTAATGGATTGTTACATCATCCTATTGCCTCATCCGCCATGGTTCCCGTGGATTAAACCACGGCAATCACGGGCCTCCTTTTCCTTTTTGCAGTATTTCCTTTTCCTTTAGACAAAAATAAATTAAAATAAGGGGATAGTGGTTTACGTTAGAACCACACCTGGGGATAATAGTTTTGGATGATAAATTAGAGGTGGATGAAATTACCATTTTAGCAAAGATGAAGTTCATGGATACTTATCTAAATCTTCAAGTCGATTTTTGGGAAGAAGATAAGAGGTTTACTTTCATGTGTATTCTAGTGTGTAAGTGGTCCCAAGAAAGAACCAAGTTGATTTATTAAAATAAGATGACGGAGTTCATGTATAGTGTTTATCTTCATCATATTTTGTTGATTGAAAGGGATAAATCATCACTTGATAGGTCTCGTCCCTTGTTTTCAACTTTAGAAACTTTCAAGTAGGATGTTTAACCCAAAATCCTATTTTTGAGACTTATGATGTTAAAATCATCCAATATCATAAAAGCATCATAAATAGTTAAATACTAACTAAAACATCCAAGGTAGATTTCATTAGGAACTAGTGAACTTCCCCGCGCGTTGTGGCGGGAAGTCAGTTGGTATCGGTTCAATTCAGAAAATTATTGGTACCATAATCAACACTTTGTATAGCGACCGAAATATAAACCCAAAACAATAAAGACAAGATATGCTCAAAAATATATCGACACATATTTTACATTGATAAAAAACTATAAAAATAAATACCGATAAAGGTTTCAAAAGTATAAATTTACATGGATAAAAAAATATATAAATAATTACCGATAAAGGTTTCAAAAGTATAAATGCCGGTACCGATGTTCGTTTGAAATTGATGTAGTACCAATGTTGTTCAGACCTATCAGTTTTGTTCTTCACCGTCATCGACACTGGCAATAGCTTATGATATAAAAGGTACCTTGTACTGCAACCAAAGGTGTTTAGACAATATCGGTCCAGTTTGTCACAGTCATAAACAAAAAAATCAATTATATTTGAGTCATTCAAATTTGAACAAAGCTTTTATCCAAATGCATAATAAATAAGCATGTCACAACAGTATATTTAGAGTTTTATAAAGCAGTATACTATATTATTAAAATAACGAAAGAAGGTAAACGACGTTAGTTCATAAAATATCATATCTTAAAAGTAATAAAAGAAAAACAAAGTATGTTTAAAATTAGAATCCAAAAATAAACAAATACTTAAAAACAGTATATCAAATAAACATAGTCGCGAAGTTAGTTTTTTTAAATGTTAATTAATGCAACTTATTAGAAAATGTCAAAATAAATAATGAATACATATTACTTAAAAAATCTCCAAAAATAGAATCAAGAAATAAGTATATGCTTAAAAATTATAATAAAGAAATAAAAAATATATTTATAAAAATTATATCATTGTTCATCAAAACTTTCTATTAATATAATATAATATAATATAATATAATATAATATAATATAATATAATATAATATAAATATTGATTTCTATACTGATTGCATAAATCATACCGATACTATAATTAATCGAACTGATACCAATCCGATGCCCGCAATAACGTACCATTACACTGCGCGGTCGAATAACTTTGAATATTAAAAAAACAAACATGTATGCAAATTTAGAATCTTCTAAAAATTTTCCGATCGTAGTTATTACTAAAAGATCAAATTGAATTCCAAAAGAAATACTACTAATAAAAAACAAATACCTAAGAATTATCAATTACTATTTCTTACTAAAAATTAAATAAATAATAAATAAAATATTATTATTACTAAAAAATAAATCAAATACGTAAAAATTTTGGAAAACTATTCATCACACCTTTATATTCATTCTGAATGAATATGAATATATTAAAAAAACAAACATAGATGCAAATTAAGAATTTTTAAAAATTTTACTATCGTAATTATTCCTAAAAAATCAAATTGAAATCCAAAGAAAATACTACTAATAAAAAACAAAAAACAAATGCCTAAGAATTACCAATTACTATTTATTACTAAAAATAAAATAAATAATAAATAAAATATTAATAAAAATAAAAAACCAAATACTTAAAAATTTTGAAACACTATTCATCACAACTTTATATTAATATGTATAAAATATGTGGCTCATGATAAGCCGGGTCATCTCATACCAACCAATATTATTCGCTTTGCTCACCAGAAGCTAGCGGATTAGTTTTTTTGTTGCTCAAGTGAAAACTTTTGAAGAGGTCATCCATCCAAGGATTGCCCCTACTTATAATAACCCTCCAAAATTATTCCCGACACCCCTAATATAATTAGAATATCCCTATACGTCTTAAAATGCACTCCGTATATGAAAACTGTAACACCCCGAAAACGGGTTTGGTAATTAAACCCCGTTAATACTAACAGACGGCTAAGGAACCGTTAGTGGTAAAGGTTAAGCCAGAAAATATTAGGATTATTATATAATTATATCCAATATTTAATAAAAAGAGAAAAGAATGCGTTTGGGAAATAAAGTTTATAGAAGGCCCGAGTTAACGGGACTTAAACTAAACTTAGTCATAGATTCCCAAAACCCACTAATTGAATTAGGAATGCTTAACCTAGTTAATAAGTGGGGTATAGTGTTAGAAATAAGTAGGTTGTGCCCTACTTAATTAACTAACCAAATTAGAGGGGCCAATAATGTTAAAATCGAAACTTGATTGTTATTAAACAAATAAAAACTAAACCAAACACCCCATTTTTGGGTGTCTGGTCGTACAAGAAGAGCAAGGGGCGATCCCCACACATCAAAACCCCAAATCTTCACCAAAGTTGCAAATTGAAGGCTCAATCCAAGTTTAAATCGAAATTAAAGCATGGATTACTGATCCTCATCACAAGAGGATCACAAGGTATGTAAAATTTCATAAAAACTCTCAACTTGAATTTCTCATGTAATTGGGAAAATCTGAAATTATAGTTGCATGTATGTCTTATGATGATCTAGGAACAACTATAGTGTCTAGGGACAAACCCCAGACAAATACAAGTTGAAATCATATGAAATTGTAATGAAACCCATGAACACCATTGTAGGTGATTAGTGGTTTATGAGAAATTTGATGAACACTAGGAAATAGAGTGTTAATCTAGTATAATTTGACGAATTGAAGTGATTCCAGAAATTATAGAAGTTAACAACCTTGTAAGATGGTTGATTTATGTGAAATTAGGGCTAAGAGATAAGCTAGAGACTTGATAAATAAACATGTAAAATTCTGCCCTTAAAGTGTTTGTTGAAATGCCTCAAAGAAGGCTTGAAACTAGAATTTTGTAGTTAAAACGCCTAATTGTGATGTTTTGGCTATTATGCAAAATGTGATTAAAAAGAGTTCTAAATGTGATGAACGTGATTTGAACCTTGGTTAAAACGGTGGTCTAAAGATAACGCCTACCGGGTAATTAAAGAATGCTAAAACTAGTTGATAAGTCGATTGACTTTAAAAAGGTCAAATCGACCAAGTGTATGATCGGATGGTAAATTCGATATAAGAAGAGTAGGATGGAATAGTCGTAAATGAATATGACTAACCTAACCATCTTACAATTACAATGATAGTTTGACGCTTGGCAAGCTAGGTGAAGGCTTGGGAAATGAAGCGGGTCAAACGAAGCAAGAATGACGGAAAAAGCATAATTCGGATGCAAGGTAAGTAAAGCTTACACCCTTTTTGTAAGATATGCATTTAATTCTTGGTTACAATTATGGCAAAAGTTGTATTCGAACTTTGGTTCCGACACGAAGTGGTACGGGTCGGAACATATCAAAAAAATGCGAAGTGGACATTTGGTCATAGATGACATATATAAAATGAATCCTTGAATGGCCACTTTGTAAGTAGGCCTAAACGAATAAAAACCAATGGAAAGAATAATGATTTCGTCATGTATAAATGGATAGGGGTTGAAGTTTAAAACGACACCAATTGGCATAAGCCATGTTGGGTTATCATGTACAAAACGGATTTCAAAGTCATAACCAAATGGTAAGGAATCCGAAATGACTTACTTAATAAAATGGTAAATAAATACCATTGGAATATAAGCGCAAAATGGATGGTCGTTTAGACTAAACGGGTCAAATGGTAATGCTATTACCATTTGATAAATCACGACTAATAAGCACTTGTCGAGTCTTGTGCTTACAGGAAAAAGCGGCTTACGAGTTAGTGTTGCTATGAAATATGCAAGTTGTTGAAGCAAGGTATTAAAACGGGTCAATAGTTTGACCCGAGCCAGGTACGTAAATATAAGGACGTAGTTAGAAGTGATATTTGGTCAATTATTAGTGAAAGTCCTTCGTTACAAAAAGGACTAAAATTGACCAAAAGGCCCTTGAAGGGTAAATTGGGCAAACAACCTTTAAGAGTTGTTTAGAGTTAAGCGTTTTGTTAAATGGAGTCCTTGAGATACGTATAAAAATGGGGATAGGATGCAAACTAATTGAAGCGTGATTTAAAGCTTGAAAATGTTAAACACCCCTAACGGGTCAAAACAAGTATATATATGCAAAACAGGTTAAGATTGTGTAAGAAACTCGCAATTAGAACCTAATATAATAGGATATATCGAAAATAAGAAGATCATGACAATTGGGGATCAAACAAACATGTTTGTTTGATAAATGCGTAAACGGGTCAAAACTTGGCAAAAGGGTAATAAGGCAAAGACTTAAAAGTCTTAAAATTTATTAAGCCAAATGTTGGATCTTAACACCATTTGATGGAGAATTAAATTACAAACACATAGGAAGAAACGGTAGGACAAACGGAAAAGCGGTTCGAAAGATACG
>JARYGA010031663.1:37500-40000 GCA_030545235.1 Helianthus tuberosus
TTTCATGGGGTTACGGACAACCCACGCCAAACAAGCGTCACGGGCCGACCGAGCCGGGCCAACGGGCCCTCGGGACCCGAAAACTGAATTTTTTTCATCCAAACCCCTTAAAACACGTTACCGAGGTCTCACGCAAAATTTCATGCCAATCCGACGTCGTTTGATGGGGTTTTGAAAAATTATGATTCCTCAAAAATTTACCGAGGTCTCATGCAAGTTGTCCCGATGCGATACAACTTGCATGAGACCGAGAAAAATATCAAGCCAACTTATTTGGGTTGTTTTCGAAAATTGTTAGATAATGATGGGGTTTCTTGAAATTTGTAGTTTTGTGAAAGAAATAAACTAATGATACATCAAATAAATCAATTGAGGTTGTAAGGGTAAAAAAAGAATGTCAATGTGAGGATTCGAACCCATGACTGCCTTGATGTTCAGTTTTAAGAGGAAAGGCAATAGGCCAATTGATCTAAAGGAGGTTTTTGTAGAAACTTTAACAAGAAATATATATAACTTCTCCACACTAGTTAAATGTTATTTTCCAGAATTGTTAGAGGGCTTTTAGAAGTAAAGATTAGACAATGGTCACAAATTAATTGAAAACCGAAATGAACGTTTTTCTAACAAGTTATGGTCGGTCAAAGTGCCCAAAAGAGTCAAAATTAGCATAAACAATCTTAATTGAAGGTGAAGGAGGCGAAATTAGGAAATTTTTTTTGGACAAACCGCCTTCGGCAGTTTGCCAGCGTGTAGAGCTCGAAAAAATAAGCAACTTTAAAAAAAGAATCAGGTCATTCCGAGGTGTGTGTCAAGAGTTATCACCTTTCAAAGTTTTGGGAAATGTTTCCATAAATTTCGATTTTTTCTATAAAATTGCAACCAACCTGTATGTATAGAGCTTGCATGACAGTTTGCATGCATGTTACCTTTACTTGGATGAAGAGGCTGCGTAACCAAATCATATGTTTTTAAAAACTTCTACATTACCAGCTACTGTCTTACATGTATGCACTGGCTATTCTATTTAAATTTGAGTTCTGATTATGTTTCATTACTGGTGCTTTGAACTGCATAACAATATTACTAGGTTTGTTTCAGAGTTACTGATATCTACTCGCTGGATCATTATTATTAAGGCATACAACTTTCGTTCATGTCCATGTTTGCATATATATTTACTGGCGCGTTGAACTGCATAAGAATATTGCATGTAAAAACTTGCATGAAAGTTTGCATGCATATTGCCGTGGGAGCTTTGAATCATTAACAAACTCGTGACCAATTCTTTGAATCATTGACTGAGTCGTGACCAACTCACATGCCTAGATTTTTTAGGGGTTTTACATACGATTTCTTGTCATACATTTTTAGGGGATATGCACACATACATTCTCTTAAACTATATTTCTAACATAAAATTAACAAAATTAACAAACTACACCAAGTCATAATTCGTGATCATTCTTTTTTTTGAGGACCTTTTGTCATCGATGTTGTGCTCAGAAATGCCCGGAAGTTAATCAACTTTGTCTTGCACAACTCTTGCACATCCCACCATGGCAGAGTTTTGATATCTTGCATGTTTCTTAAGTATTGAACTCCATATTCTCTTTTCATACCCCACACATTCAACTCCCGTATCCATCCCCAGCTAATAATATCCCCCCGATGATACATCTTCATTTCTCTGGGCATAGATTTAAACCATGACTTGCGAGCTTCTCTAATTTGATCTTTTCTTCAATCTTTCTTTTCAATAAATCACCACTTTCATTATCAAACATCTCACATCTCAGAAAATGTTGGGAATTCATCAGTGTCTGCACCAAAATATCTTGAAATTTCATTGTCCGAATCAATTGTCCATGACAACATCATAATTATCAGCTTCTGGAATATAGTTAAACAAATAGTCGTGATCGCAAACCACGTAAGAATGTCCCGTGAACAACCTGTACAAAGTTTGGTGTCGATCCGAGCATAACGGGCCCGACCCAAGGCCCAACGACATCGGGCCCGAACAAGGCCCGTTCAACACGTTGACCCGAAACGTGAAGCCGTGGCCCGACACCACCATAAAAATGTCCGCGAGCAACGGTGTCAACTTTCGTGGCGATCCGACGTACAACGGGCCCGATCCAAGGCCCAACGACACATCGGGCCCGAACAAGGCCCAAATGAAGACCTGACCCGAGAACGTGAACTCGTGTTCATAAACCACGTAAGAATGACCCGTGAACAACCTGTACAAAGTTTGGTGTCGATCCGAGCACAACGGGCCCGAACCAAGGCCCAACGACAAATCGGGCCCGAACATGGCCCGGTCAACACGTTGACCCGAGACGTGAAGCCGTGACCCGATACCACCATAAGAATGCCCGTGAACAACCGTGTCAGCTTTCGTGGCTATCCGACGTCGCTTGGTGGTGTTACGAAGAATCCCGAGAAAACGAACGTACCGGGCCCGCAGGCCCGTGGGCCCGAATCCAGATTATTCTTT
>JARYGA010031663.1:50000-52500 GCA_030545235.1 Helianthus tuberosus
GTCCGCGAGCAACGGTGTCAACTTTCGTGGCGATCCGACGTACAACGGGCCCGATCCAAGGCCCAACGACACATCGGGCCCGAACAAGGCCCAAATGAAGACCTGACCCGAGAATGTGAACTCGTGTTCATAAACCACGTAAGAATGACCCGTGAACAACCTGTACAAAGTTTGGTGTCGATCCGAGCACAACGGGCCCGAACCAAGGCCCAACGACAAATCGGGCCCGAACATGGCCCGGTCAACACGTTGACCCGAGACGTGAAGCCGTGACCCGATACCACCATAAGAATGCCCGTGAACAACCGTGTCAGCTTTCGTGGCTATCCGACGTCGCTTGGTGGTGTTACGAAGAATCCCGAGAAAACGAACGTACCGGGCCCGCAGGCCCGTGGGCCCGAATCCAGATTATTCTTTCCCAAGACCACCGTCAACTTGTCCCGATGGCTCACATGAAGTTTGGTGCCGTTCCGACCTCGTTTGATACGGTTATGGTTGAACCACACGGGCGCTCGGTCCCGACCCGAGCCCAGTCAACGTTTTGACCCGATCAAACCGGCCCGTGACCCGAAACGACCCTACTTGGGCCCTACAACAGCCACGTAAAGTTTCGGGACGATCCGACGTTCTTTCATGGGGTTACGGACAACCCACGCCAAACAAGCGTCACGGGCCGACCGAGCCGGGCCAACGGGCCCTCGGGACCCGAAAACTGAATTTTTTTCATCCAAACCCCTTAAAACACGTTACCGAGGTCTCACGCAAAATTTCATGCCAATCCGACGTCGTTTGATGGGGTTTTGAAAAATTATGATTCCTCAAAAATTTAATGTCTGTTCCTGTCACTTAGCTTTTTGTGCAAAATGTATATATAGGGAAGGGGTGGGTGTTGAGCAGCCCATGCCCGGGCAAGCTAGGTGAGCGCCCAAGCCAAAGGAGGCTGGTGGCGCGCGCATAACAGCCCAAATGCCCCAACGATGACCGAGAACAAGCGCCCCTCTCCCCTCCCTCCCCCCCCCACCAAGCGCCCCTCCCCCCCCACGTTGCCTGCCCACGTTGCCTCGACGCCCAGCAAACCTCGTAAATTATGATTCCTCGAAAAATTAATGTCTGTTCCTGTCACTTTACTTTTTGTGCAAAATGTATATATAGGGGAGACTAGGGGCTTGAGCAACCCCTGTGCCCAAGCAAGGGCAAGATAGAAGCACACGAGACACGAGGTTTAAAGCCTATACAAGCAAGGCGTCGGTCTCCCCAAGCCCCGTTGCCTATAAATCAAGCCCGGTGCCTTGTAAATGCCCCACACGATGCCTACAAGCAACAACGACGTTTGCTAGTTAATCGATCGATGCCCACACATTTCAGCATGTTGCCTAGTAAACAAGCCATGCTGCCTTGGAAGCGCCCCACATCATGGCATGTTGCCTAGCACGCTGCCCAGCACGCTGCCCTTGTTCCCGCACGACGACCTGAAAGCGTGGCTGACCACGTGCTTGCCTTCAAAAATTATGATTTCTCAAAAAATTAATGTCTGTTCCTGTCACTTTACTTTTTGTGCAGAATGTATATATAGGGGGGTGGTAGTACTCTTGGGGTAGAGAGGCATGTGCTGGGATGGCATGCCAAGGCATGTGCTGGGATGGCATGCCTTGGTGTGTGCTGGGATGGCATGCCAAGGACAAGCATGTGCTAGGAAGGCATGCCAAGGCCAAGCCAAGGCCAAGGCAAGCACATGCATTGTGAGCTAGGTGAGACGGTTGTCTTTACCCCAAGAGTGCCCAAGGGAGAGGAAAGAGGTGTCAAACGCATGCTGAGCCCCACTTCGGTAGTTTGGCACCCCCATAGGCATTCAGGCAAGCGTGCCTATGGGGAAGGTCGGTTGAGCTTGTCAGCCATGTTGGGTACTATTGTTTGGACGAGATGATGGCACACGCATGCTTGCTTTAAGGTAACGTTCAGGCAGCACAGCCAGCCCGCAATTGCTAGTTCAAGCGGGTGGAATCTGCCTATAGGGGTGTTGCTTGCTTGCTTGCTGTGGAATTGGGCACGCCCGATATGTATCAGCGACCCACGTAGTTCCTGCATGGCCCCATAGGTATTCAGGCAAGCGTGCCTATGGGTAAAGTCGGTTGAGCTTGTCAGCCATGTTGGGTATTATTGTCTGGACGAGATGATGGCACAAGGATGCTTGCTTTAAGGTAACGTTCCGGCAGCACAGCCAGCCTGCAATTGCTAGTTCAAGCGGGTGGAATCTGCCTATAGGGGCGTTGCTTGCTTGCTGTGGAATTGGGACACGCCCAATATCTATCATCAAAGGACGTAGTTCCTGCATGGCCCCATAGGTATTCAGGCAAGCGTGCCTATGGGTAAAGTCGCTTGAGCTTGCCAACACCCATGTTAGCTGTAGTCTGGACCGATGATGGCACAAGGATGCTTGCTTTAAGGTAACATTCCGGCAGCACAGCCAGCCCGCAATTGCTAGTTCAAGCGGGTGGAATCT
>JARYGA010031663.1:60000-62500 GCA_030545235.1 Helianthus tuberosus
TGACCCGATACCACCATAAGAACGCCTGTATAAAGTTTGGTGTCGATACGATTATAACGTGCCCGATCCAAGGCCCAACCACACAACGGGCCCAAACGTCATGGCACGACCTTAGACCAGCCTACAACGACCGTGAACAACCACGTCAAATTTGGTGTCGAAACGAGTACAACTGGGACGATCCAAGGCCCAACGATACATCGGGCCCGAACAAGGCCCAATAAAAAAACAGACCCTAGAACGTGAAGTCGTGATCGCAAACCACGTAAGAATGTCCCGTGAACAACCTGTACAAAGTTTGGTGTCGATCCGAGCATAACGGGCCCGACCCAAGGCCCAACGACATCGGGCCCGAACAAGGCCCGTTCAACACGTTGACCCGAAACGTGAAGCCGTGGCCCGACACCACCATAAAAATGTCCGCGAGCAACGGTGTCAACTTTCGTGGCGATCCGACGTACAACGGGCCCGATCCAAGGCCCAACGACACATCGGGCCCGAACAAGGCCCAAATGAAGACCTGACCCGAGAACGTGAACTCGTGTTCATAAACCACGTAAGAATGACCCGTGAACAACCTGTACAAAGTTTGGTGTCGATCCGAGCACAACGGGCCCGAACCAAGGCCCAACGACAAATCGGGCCCGAACATGGCCCGGTCAACACGTTGACCCGAGACGTGAAGCCGTGACCCGATACCACCATAAGAATGCCCGTGAACAACCGTGTCAGCTTTCGTGGCTATCCGACGTCGCTTGGTGGTGTTACGAAGAATCCCGAGAAAACGAACGTACCGGGCCCGCAGGCCCGTGGGCCCGAATCCAGATTATTCTTTCCCAAGACCACCGTCAACTTGTCCCGATGGCTCACATGAAGTTTGGTGCCGTTCCGACCTCGTTTGATACGGTTATGGTTGAACCACACGGGCGCTCGGTCCCGACCCGAGCCCAGTCAACGTTTTGACCCGATCAAACCGGCCCGTGACCCGAAACGACCCTACTTGGGCCCTACAACAGCCACGTAAAGTTTCGGGACGATCCGACGTTCTTTCATGGGGTTACGGACAACCCACGCCAAACAAGCGTCACGGGCCGACCGAGCCGGGCCAACGGGCCCTCGGGACCCGAAAACTGAATTTTTTTCATCCAAACCCCTTAAAACACGTTACCGAGGTCTCACGCAAAATTTCATGCCAATCCGACGTCGTTTGATGGGGTTTTGAAAAATTATGATTCCTCAAAAATTTAATGTCTGTTCCTGTCACTTAGCTTTTTGTGCAAAATGTATATATAGGGAAGGGGTGGGTGTTGAGCAGCCCATGCCCGGGCAAGCTAGGTGAGCGCCCAAGCCAAAGGAGGCTGGTGGCGCGCGCATAACAGCCCAAATGCCCCAACGATGACCGAGAACAAGCGCCCCTCTCCCCTCCCTCCCCCCCCCACCAAGCGCCCCTCCCCCCCCACGTTGCCTGCCCACGTTGCCTCGACGCCCAGCAAACCTCGTAAATTATGATTCCTCGAAAAATTAATGTCTGTTCCTGTCACTTTACTTTTTGTGCAAAATGTATATATAGGGGAGACTAGGGGCTTGAGCAACCCCTGTGCCCAAGCAAGGGCAAGATAGAAGCACACGAGACACGAGGTTTAAAGCCTATACAAGCAAGGCGTCGGTCTCCCCAAGCCCCGTTGCCTATAAATCAAGCCCGGTGCCTTGTAAATGCCCCACACGATGCCTACAAGCAACAACGACGTTTGCTAGTTAATCGATCGATGCCCACACATTTCAGCATGTTGCCTAGTAAACAAGCCATGCTGCCTTGGAAGCGCCCCACATCATGGCATGTTGCCTAGCACGCTGCCCAGCACGCTGCCCTTGTTCCCGCACGACGACCTGAAAGCGTGGCTGACCACGTGCTTGCCTTCAAAAATTATGATTTCTCAAAAAATTAATGTCTGTTCCTGTCACTTTACTTTTTGTGCAGAATGTATATATAGGGGGGTGGTAGTACTCTTGGGGTAGAGAGGCATGTGCTGGGATGGCATGCCAAGGCATGTGCTGGGATGGCATGCCTTGGTGTGTGCTGGGATGGCATGCCAAGGACAAGCATGTGCTAGGAAGGCATGCCAAGGCCAAGCCAAGGCCAAGGCAAGCACATGCATTGTGAGCTAGGTGAGACGGTTGTCTTTACCCCAAGAGTGCCCAAGGGAGAGGAAAGAGGTGTCAAACGCATGCTGAGCCCCACTTCGGTAGTTTGGCACCCCCATAGGCATTCAGGCAAGCGTGCCTATGGGGAAGGTCGGTTGAGCTTGTCAGCCATGTTGGGTACTATTGTTTGGACGAGATGATGGCACACGCATGCTTGCTTTAAGGTAACGTTCAGGCAGCACAGCCAGCCCGCAATTGCTAGTTCAAGCGGGTGGAATCTGCCTATAGGGGTGTTGCTTGCTTGCTTGCTGTGGAATTGGGCACGCCCGATATGTATCAGCGACCCACGTAGTTCCTG
>JARYGA010031664.1:0-27499 GCA_030545235.1 Helianthus tuberosus
TTCAAAATCTTATGTTCCTTCTGGTAAGGCTAGAATAGGGGCATTGGTTAATCTTTGCTTTAAAATCCTAAAAGCTTCTTCTTGTTTGGGTCCCCACTCAAACTTAACTGCTTTACAGGTAAGCTTAGTTAATGGTACAACTATCTTGGAAAAATCCTTAATAAACCGTCTATAATATCCGGCTAACCCTATAAAACTTCTAATTTCCATAGCTGACTGCGGGACCTTCCATTTGGTGATCACTTCTATCTTAGAGGGATCTACATGAATACCTTCGTGATTCACCATGTGTCCTAAGAATTGTACCTCTTGTAGCCAAAATTCACACTTCGAGAATTTGGCGTAAAGCTTCCCCTTTCTTAACAAGGTTAAGAGTACATGCAGGTGCTCACAATGTTCATCCCGACTTTTGGAATAAATAAGTATATCGTCGATGAAGACAATTACAAATTTATCCAGGTACGGTTTACAGATCCTATTCATCATGTCCATAAATGCTGCAGGAGCATTTGTTAATCCGAAGGGCATGACTGTAAACTCGTAATGACCATACCTAGTTCTGAAAGCAGTTTTAGGTATGTCTTCTTCTTGTACCTTCAACTGATGGTATTGATGTGCGATAAAGTGTCATATATAT
The DNA here is from genome assembly GCA_030545235.1 of Helianthus tuberosus. Classification (NCBI taxonomy): domain Eukaryota; kingdom Viridiplantae; phylum Streptophyta; class Magnoliopsida; order Asterales; family Asteraceae; genus Helianthus; species Helianthus tuberosus. Next base: position 638 of record JARYGA010031664.1, read on the forward strand.
TAGGTGTATATTTTAAGCCCTTTTTAACACTTATTTTAGCCAAGTTTTAAATTTATAAAACACGATATTTCACTAACACTAAACACACATATGGGCAAGTGCACCCATCGTTGAGTGTAGTATAGCGTTGGTAAGATACCGAGGTCGTCCAAGGACACAAGAGCTTTTAGTACCGGTTTATCCTCAACGTCTAATCAAAATAAAAATTTTAGAAAAAAAATGTTTTAAGCTAAGAAAAATAAAAACTAAAATGCTGAAAATAAAAAATAAAATAAAAACAGATAGACAAGATGAATCACTTGGTTCCGACTCGTATCTAGTATAACCTTTGATTATTTCCGCACTTTTGCACATAATTAAGAGATTATCTTAGTTATTGTAGTAGGCCCCTCTTTTGAAGGTGACGTTACCCTCACCCCAGTAGTTTAAGTCAGCAAGGATACAATCCTAAAAGGGTGGATTATTGGAAGATAATGAATTAAGTTATTAATGCAGTATTGTGGTAGGCACGCTTTTGGCGGTGACGTTACCCTCAGCTAAGTAGTCTGAGTCAGCAGGGATACAGTCCTAAATAGCCGGGTTATAGTATTAATAGTAGTTAACTTATGAGGGGATCAAAGAGTTTGGACCCCCGCCATCCAATACCGTGAAGTATCGAAGGAGGTCCTACTAAATTTGACCCAGGTCCATTGCAGGACCTCTAAACGCTGAACAATGGCAAGACCTTTACCAAACCGTTCCCTTAACCCCCGACCAGGTAGCCAACATACCTCCATATAGACCGTGGAGATATGAATGGTGAAAATCCTTTATTTTATATAGACAGTAAAATAATGCCAAGACACCACGGACAAACGATAAGGAAAGATCACCTTCAACATAAGTAACTAGTTATTAAAGTCATTAATACAAAACCAAATAAAAAGTGCAAAAGATTAGAAATAAAAAGTATTATACTAGACACTTTGTCTTCACCAAGTGATGTAAGAGACTTAGGCAAACATGGCCTTGATTGTCAAGAACTCTTACGATCAATCTTGGATCCCGAGACGACTCACACACTCTACGATGGACAATGGATGATGGTGGTGGATGATGGTGTTGTGATGGTGGTGGGTGGTGGATGAAGTGTGAGAGAGGTGGTGTGCCAAGGGATGAGATGAAATGAATCCAAGCACTCCTATTTATAGGCTGAACAGAGAGCTGGGCACGGCCCCGTGTCCGCTGGGCACGGCCCCGTGCCTGTCTGACACTCTCTCTCCTCATTAATTGTAATTCGCAATTACAATAAATGCGCCTGCTGTACTTTCGACACGCCCCGTGTCCGCTGGGCACGGCCCGTGGTGGGCAATAGAAGCTTCTATAGGTTTGTCTTTTCTGCTGCTTCTTGGGCACGGCCCCGTGCTGGCTGAGCACGGGGCGTGTTCAGTCTTCTGACTTCTCTATTTTGCTTTGGAAGGTGCCGTTGAGGGGTCGGGCAGTCCGCTAATGTTCCTTTCCTTGTATTTATGTTGGAATTAGCTGTCTTTTTGCTTCTTTTGTGTTTTTGAGCTCATTTAATCCTGAAAATACAAAAGGAAGACAAAAACACTCTTTTTCCAATATTAGTACTTAAAAGGGGTTAGTTTTATGCCTTATTTGATGTAATTTATATGTTGCATTTTACACACATCAAATACCCCCACACTTGAACTTTTGCTTGTCCTCAAGCAAAACTCTTTAATATGTGGCTTACACTCCCAAATGGAATAGGTAGAAGAGAAGGTTTTGGGCTTGTCGTAGAGTGTCGGGATGTCCAATATCTTTTTGGGTTTTATTTTTGTTTATTTACAATCCTATTCGTAATGATTTATTTAGAACGTTTCATAGGAGAAATTACTTATTTGGGCATAACATGCCTTTTTAAAATTCCATTTATATACAAGTTCACATACCTCACGGGAGAAATCACTCACACTCGGCCGAAGGTGTATTTTTAGTGAATCACTCGAGAGCGGCATGGAACTTATTCCTACCATAAGCTTGCCAAGCAATCAATCCTCCTCCTTTTTAACTTTTATACCTTTGTAAATATCAAGAGGACTTTGTGGGTTAAGGGTTAGGCTTGGGTTAAAGGTAGGTGGTTGGGATAGTGGTTAGTGGTTAGTAGAAAAAGGGCGAAAAAGCGTAACAAGTGTCGGTTTTCGTAAGATTTTCTATTTTCTTTTTATTTTGATGAAGCTTTTATTCAAACAAAGTTATTTTTGATGAACTTGTTTGTTTATTTTCTTTTTGCTTCATGAACAACACATTTTTTTTTTTTTACAAAAAACCGAACTTGTTACTAAAACAAAGGGTTAAAAAGGTTTTGGTGGGTAAAAGGGTTTTTGGTTTGGGTGATGAAATGAAAAAGGTTTAGGCTCAAAGGGGTTAACTAGGGGGATTTTGGGTAGGTGGTAAAAGAAAAAGAAAAATAATGGTGTAGAAAAAAAAAGGGTTAGTCCTAATGCCTCCATCATTTACTTACTCGGGTTTAAGTTGATAAGGACTGGGAATGCATCGTCAAGGCAAGTTCTAGAGTTGTAAGAACCAAGCGGCTATTCACACAAGAAACGAAAAATGAGCATTTAGTCTAATGATATGTAATTGTATGCTCAATAAAGGCTCAAAACTCACTTTTGTGGGAATGGGTTTTTATGTGATCAAGTATATATAATCAAATTTTAACTAAGTTTGTCATGCCTTTTCATAATTTTCTTATGTTGGTTCTTTTTATCACTACGCTATTGGTTGTAAATTTTTAAAAATATAACCTTTTTGAGAACTTGAATTTCCCGAGTTAAACCTAGACAAGTAAAAAAAAATGAAATTTTTGAAAAAAATTTGGGGTGATTAGCGGTTCCAATAGAGTTTTGTGTAAGGCTTGTATTTAGGACTTGCAAAATTCAAGGTTTTAGCATCCCCCCCACACTTAAATTACACATTGTCCTCAATGTGTCCCAAAAATAAATTTTTAGGTTGATTAGATGTGTAAAATAGTGTTTAAAAAGTAAAAATTTGTGTTACTGGGCACTGAACACGGCCCCGTGTTATCCGGGCACGGCCCCGTGTTCAAGTGCCAGTAACAAAATTGAAATAAGAGATACAGAAGTCTGGACACGGGGGCGTGTTGGGTGAACACGGCCCGTGTCCAGGTACCTGAACTGGGCGTTTTTCTGCAGGTGGTTCAGCACGGGGCCGTGTTGGTTGGGCACGGCCCGTGGTGAACCTTCTGGACTGGAGAGAATTGTCGGGTTGCCTTGTTCTTGTGCATGAGTTCATTTTTCTCGTTCCCCTTTTCATCCCTTACCATCATGAGTGTGTTTTATTCCTGAAAATTAAAACTAACTAGAAAACATAAAAATTAATCTAAATTAAACTAAGGATAGTTCCGTGGAATGCCTCCATGGTGCGCCACGTTTATAAGGGTCCTTGGCTAGACCCAAAGCCTGGTCATATGTTACCCAAGTGGGATGTATTGCATCCCATGTTACACCGTCGGAGAGCGTCATCCAAGCTTGAGTCTATGACCTTCATGTAGTTGACCGGATCTTCTTCCTCTACTCGCTTTCCACATTCAAATTTCACTTCCTTATCCCCAAACTTCAATGTTAGAGTTCCGTCATTCATATCCACCAATGCTTGGGCGGTGGCTAGAAATGGCCTCCCGAGGATGAGAGGGACATCGGTGTCTTCTTCCATGTCTAGGATGACAAAGTCGGTTGGAAAGACGAATTTGTCAACCTTGACTAGCAGATTTTCGGCGACACCTTGTGGGAATTTAACGGACCTGTCGGCGAGTTATATGCTCATCTTTGTAGGGCTTGTTGTTCCTAGGCCGAGTCGCTTGAACATTGATGTGGGCATGAGGTTGATGCTAGCCCCAAGATCGGCTAAAGCATTTCGGACGGGGGACTTCCCAATCGAGCAAGGGATTGTGAAGCTCCCTGGGTCGATTTTCTTTTGTGGAAGTTTGTTGAGTACTAAAGCTGAGCATTCTTCGCCTAAGTTAACTAATTGCAATGATTCAATTTTCCTTTTGTGAGTGAGGAAATCCCTCATGAATTTTGCATATTTAGGCATTTGGGTTAGGACCTCAACAAAAGGAATATTAACATGCAATTGTTTTAGTAAACTTTCGAACTTTGCGAATTGCTCATCGGTCTTTTGACGATTTAACCTACCGGGGTACGGAATTGGAGGAGTCTTGGTGGGCTCTTGATTTGGTGTAGAAGCCTTTTCTGGCGCAGGAGGAGTCATAGGCTGGCTAGAATGGCTTCTTTCATTTGGCGGCAATGGAGCATCCTCGGGACCCACGGTTCGATTTCTTAATGTGATGAGATGTACTTGTGCCTTCGGGTTTGTTTCGGTATTACTAGGTAACGCGCCTTGTGGTCTCTCGGAGAAATTTTGAGCTAGTTGATTTAATTGTTTTTCAACGTTTTGAATGCTAGCTTGTTGATTTCTGAAATTCGATTCCAATTGTTGAAATCGATCCGAGTTTTTCTTTTCAGTGTCAGAGATGAGGCGAGATACAGTATCTTCAAGCCTTTCTCTTCCACCTTGTTGTTGAGAGAAATTTTGCGGTTGTTGAAAATTAGTTCGTTGGTTTTGTTGGTTACTACTATTGCCGGGATCTCTCCAACCAAAATTTGGGTGGTTACGCCATCCTTGGTTGTAGGTACCCGTTGGGGGACCCGACGGCCTAGGTCTATTATCCATGTAGTTTACCGTTTCTGTTTGTTCATCTAATTCTTTCATACAACTCCAATTTTCATGTGACCCACCACACCCTTCACAAGCCATAACCGAGGCCGTTTTTGTCATTTCTAGCCTTTTTATTTTTGAAGAGAGGGCCTCGATTTGGGCTAGTAAAGAGGTGCTTTCATCAACCTTATGGGCGCCCGGGGCAATAGATTTATTACCTCGGGGAGTGTGCCATTGAAAATTGGTTTGAGCAATTTCCTCAATTTGGTTATATATTTCATTTGGGCGACGATTACCTAAGAGTCCCCCGGAGCTTGAGTCAAGTGTTTGTCTTGTGTGTGGCAACAACCCATTGTAGAAAGTGGATACTTGTTGCCACACCGCTAGACCATGATGAGGACACTTTCTTAAAAGCTCCTTGAACCTTTCCCAAGTTTCATATAAGGATTCCCCATCCTCTTGTGAGTATGTATTAATTTCAGTCATTAATTTAGCCGTTTTAGCAGGAGGGAAATACTTATATAGAAACTTTTGAGCAAGTTCATCCCAAGTGTTTACCGATCCAACTGGGAGGGTGTTAAGCCAAGCCTTAGCTCGGTCTTTTAGTGAAAATGGAAACATCCTAAGGCGGATGGCGTCATTTGATGCTCCATTGATCCGAAAGGTATCACATATTTCTAAGAAGCTAGTAATATGTAGATGGGGATCCTCGTCCGCAAGCCAGTGGAAGGTTGCGGAGTTTTGGAGCATTTGTATCAAATGCGGCCGAAGTTCGAAGTTGTTGGCCTCGACATTCGGTGCATTGATAGCGGCGCCAAGATTGCCTACGGTAGGCCGTAGGTAATCCATGAGGGTACGTTGGTCCGCCATTGGAAGTGGGTCCCCCGAAGCTTTCTCTTGATTTTTAGCTTTTAGTCTTTTTCTGAGAAAGCGCTCGGGTTCTTCTAGGGGTTCTTTTATGTCTCTACTAGAACTGGAGCTCATGCACTACGTAGGAGGTTCAAATGTGGCGCCTGGGTTCCAAGTCCTGCAACAAAAACAGAAAAGAACGCTGGTCAGAATGTTCACCACGGCCCCGTGCTCAGTGAACACGGCCCGTGGTCAGAAGTACAGTAATCGTTTTCTGTATCCCAGTTACTAGGAGTTGGACACGACCCCGTGTTGCACCGACACGGCCCCGTGTTCAGCTCTCTGTAACTCAGAAAATAAAAACTGCCAGTGATGATGTTGGGCACGGCCCGTGCTGAGCTCTGCAGAAGCTGAAAAACTAAGAAAATCCTAAAAAAAATTAAAAAGAAAAATAAAAGATGATTAGGCCGTTGATTCCTAACTTTCTTAAAATCCTTGTGTCCCCGGCAGCGGCGCCAAAAACTTGATGTGCGATAAAGTGTCATATATATTAGGTGTATATTTTAAGCCCTTTTTAACACTTATTTTAGCCAAGTTTTAAATTTATAAAACACGATATTTCACTAACACTAAACACACATATGGGCAAGTGCACCCATCGTTGAGTGTAGTATAGCGTTGGTAAGATACCGAGGTCGTCCAAGGACACAAGAGCTTTTAGTACCGGTTTATCCTCAACGTCTAATCAAAATAAAAATTTTAGAAAAAAAAATGTTTTAAGCTAAGAAAAATAAAAACTAAAATGCTGAAAATAAAAAATAAAATAAAAACAGATAGACAAGATGAATCACTTGGTTCCGACTCGTATCTAGTATAACCTTTGATTATTTCCGCACATAATTAAGAGATTATCTTAGTTATTGTAGTAGGCCCCTCTTTTGAAGGTGACGTTACCCTCACCCCAGTAGTTTGAGTCAGCAAGGATACAATCCTAAAAGGGTGGATTATTGGAAGATAATGAATTAAGTTATTAATGCAGTATTGTGGTAGGCACGCTTTTGGCGGTGACGTTACCCTCAGCTAAGTAGTCTGAGTCAGCAGGGATACAGTCCTAAATAGTCGGGTTATAGTATTAATAGTAGTTAACTTATGAGGGGATCAAAGAGTTTGGACCCCCGCCATCCAATACCGTGAAGTATCGAATGAGGTCCTACTAAATTTGACCCAGGTCCATTGCAGGACCTCTAAACGCTGAACAATGGCAAGACCTTTACCAAACCGTTCCCTTAACCCCCGACCAGGTAGCCAACATACCTCCATATAGACCGTGGAGATATGAATGGTGAAAATCCTTTATTTTATATAGACAGTAAAATAATGCCAAGACACCACGGACAAACGATAAGGAAAGATCACCTTCAACATAAGTAACTAGTTATTAAAGTCATTAATACAAAACCAAATAAAAAGTGCAAAAGATTAGAAATAAAAAGTATTATACTAGACACTTTGTCTTCACCAAGTGATGTAAGAGACTTAGGCAAACATGGCCTTGATTGTCAAGAACTCTTACGATCAATCTTGGATCCCGAGACGACTCACACACTCTACGATGGACAATGGATGATGGTGGTGGATGATGGTGGTGGGTGGTGGATGAAGTGTGAGAGAGGTGGTGTGCCAAGGGATGAGATGAAATGAATCCAAGCACTCCTATTTATAGGCTGAACAGAGAGCTGGGCACGGCCCCGTGTCCGCTGGGCACGGCCCCGTGCCTGTCTGACACTCTCTCTCCTCATTAATTGTAATTCGCAATTACAATAAATGCGTCTGCTGTACTTTCGACACGCCCCGTGTCCGCTGGGCACGGCTCGTGGTGGGCAATAGAAGCTTCTATAGGTTTGTCTTTTCTGCTGCTTCTTGGGCACGGCCCCGTGCTGGCTGAGCACGGGGCGTGTTCAATCTTCTGACTTCTCTATTTTGCTTTGGAAGGTGCCGTTGAGGGGTCGGGCAGTCCGCTAATGTTCCTTTCCTTGTATTTATGTTGGAATTAGCTGTCTTTTTGCTTCTTTTGTGTTTTTGAGCTCATTTAATCCTGAAAATACAAAAGGAAGACAAAAACACTCTTTTTCCAATATTAGTACTTAAAAAGGGTTAGTTTTATGCCTTATTTGATGTAATTTATATGTTGCATTTTACACACATCAGTATCCGGAGCGCAAATCGATCTTAGAAAAGTATCTAGCTCCCTGAATTTGATAAAAAAGATCATCAATCCTAGGTAAGGGGTATCGGTTCTTAATTGTAACCTTATTCAATTCCCTATAGTCGATACACATTCGCATCGAACCATCTTTCTTTTTCACAAACAACACTGGGGCTCCCCACGGGGATGAACTAGGTTGTATGAATCCTTTACTTAATAATTCATCTAATTGCCTTTTCAATTCTAGCATTTCAGTAGGTGCTAACCGATAAGGTTCCTTGGCTATCGGTGTAGTTCCAGGAATTAGATGAATTCTAAATTCTACCTCCCTATCAGGTGGTAATCCAGGTAGTTCTTCTGGGAATACCTCTGGGTATTCTGATACTACTGGAATTTCCTTAAGTTCCTTACCTTTCGTGTTAATGATTACCGAAATCATATACACTATTCCTTATTTTCGTGAATAACTGACCAACTTCATTACTGAAATGAATTTCAGTGGTTTTCGTGGCTTATCTCCTGTAATCACCACTAATTCTCCTGTGGGTGTATGAATCTCTATGGAATTCTTGTCACAAAGAATTCGAGCATGGTTGGCTACTAACCAATCCATTCCTAACACCACATCGAATTCAGCTAAATTCATAGGTAATAGGTTTGCATAAAATTTATGACCTAAGAGTTCTATATTTCCTTCTTGCAAAACTTTATCTATGTTAACAGAATTTCCATCTGCCGTTTCGACTGTAAAAATCTGCCTAAGGTTGGTTAAGGGTAGGTTAAGAGCTTGACAGAATGAAGTATTTATAAAACTTTGGTTTGCACCAGAGTCAAATAATACTTTTGCATAAACGTCATGAACTAGGAACGTACCAGCTATCACATCAGGGATTAGCTCTGCTTCCGGAGTAGTCAGTTGGAAGGCTCTTACGTTTCTCTTGGTAGTTCCTTCTGCAGGTTTGGCTTTGTTATCAGCTGGTTTGACCAATTTCGGACAGTCTGGCCTAAAATGTCCAGCTTCTCCACAATTGTAGCAGACTGTTGCTTTCTTCTTCCTGCAATCTTTTTCTTGATGCCCCGGAATTTTGCAAAAATTGCAATACCCTTTGCATCTACCAACATGCTTTCTTTTACAGGTATTGCAAAATGGAACAGTGGAAGATTGCCCAGTTCCCTTTCTCTTGAAATTGCTACGGTTACCCATGCGGAATCCCTGGGTAATCTTTTGGGCTACTTCCTTTTTTTCGGGTTTCTTCTCTTGTCCACACCAATTCGTCAGTCAGAGTATTGGCTAATTCCACCGCATCATCAATCGTGCGGGGTCTCGCCGCTTTAACAATATTACGGATCTCGCTAATTAAGCCCCAAATATAGCGAGAAATAAGTACCGGTTCTGGCGAAGCCAGGGTTGGTACCACTCTAGCATACTCGAAGAAAGTCGAAGTATACCCTCTACAATCAACACCTACCATTCGGTGATTTAGGAACTTATTCGTCATTTGTTCCTTTTCATACTCAGGACAGAATTTTCTTTCTACGAGATTCTTAAATTCTTCCCAGTTATAGCATACGCCACATTCCTTCCTTTAGCTTGTAGAACGGTGTTCCACCATTCTAATGCTCCTTCTTTAAAAAGATGCGACGAGTACATGACCTTATCTTCTTCAGCACATTTACTTATTGTAATTACTGCTTCGGTTTTCTCTAACCAACACAGCACCGCAGTCGCCCCTTCATTGCCTGCAAATTCAGCTAGTTTACAGGCAAGAAATTCCTTGTAAGTGCAACCAGGCATTGCAGCTTTCATTCTTTTGAGAATTGGGACTTGCAGTACATCATCGTTATTGTTATTATTGTTGTTGCCGCCTCCGTTTACACTATTACTGAAGTTGTCCTCATGAGTACGTTTACTCATAATAATTTGAGGTTCAACTGGATTTTTAGCAGCAGCAAGTATTGCTGGAATAGCATTGGCTATTCCCTGAGCAACGATATTCTCGATATCTTGCCTATTCAGAAATTGATCTTCATTGTTTTGCTCAGATTGATTCACTTCCTTAACGGGTTCATTACCAGCGTTTGCCATCTGGTAACTAATTTATATAAGTGATTAGCATAAAATAATTACTAACTAAATATAACAAAACAATTGCATATAATCATGTCAACACTTATAGCCAAAATTTGCCGATCTTTCGACTTTCGACTTTCGATATTTTATATCTTATAATAGGCATCCGTACACACTGGTTATCTTATAAAAGTTTTATTTTTAAGTTATTACACATAATTATATTTTTATGATTATATTATTATTATTATACACATATTCCTACAACCCCATTCTATATAGTCAGCTGGCTTTTCAGAAACGACGCTCCCTTTCGTCGTACTTCCAGGAGATTCTCTCCCCTACCTCTCGGATTCTGTTCCCTGCATCCATCAGCTCTTTGCCAAAATGGCGAAGTTCAGCTAAGTTCTCATTGCTCATTGGTGGGTGTAGTGGAGGTTCGAGGTCAAACTGAGGGAAAAAGGTATAAGGGTTGTTCAAGAGATTCTGGAACTGCCAGTCGGTGGTCCACCATTCTTCTAATTCTGCTGGTAGAGGTTGGGAGTGGATAATAGGATCTGGGATTTCAGGCTCTAAGTCAACTGGAAGTTATGCTTCTGCTGGGTAGTTAAAAAGGTTTTCACCGGCAGGTCTGATGAGATCACTAAGTGCTAGTTTATGATCCAGTTCTTCCCAGGGTGGCATTTCCTGGCCTTGCCTGGAACTTTCCCCAATCTCTATTTCCTTGCCTTTTCCTTTAGGATCTACTGTATTGGTAACTTTCCGTGTCGCTCGTTTCTTCCTGCGCACATGTCTCCAACCCACAATTCTTCCTCTTTTCTTTGGCTTGGGTTTCTCCGGTGGCTGAGTTTGAAATTCCATAGGTTCCTCTACGTCGGCATGATAACCGGTAAAGTCTCTAGAAACTTCCACATTAACAAAATAGAGATTGAGATTCTCAAGAGCTTCGGATAATTCATTCATGCTATTTAGCAGTTATGAAGAAACACACAAAATTCTAGGTTAAAATTTTGTAATTCACATAATCACAGAATGGCAATTTAGAAAACTTAAATATAATTTATTTGATTAAAATGAACTATTGCTAGATATTTATTACAACTGAATATACTAGTGGTTATTTAATAGTTTAAAGTTTCTGGCTCGTAGGTGTTGTAGGTGCTGGTACTGGTTTGGTAATTTAACTAGAAGTTAGCATTTACTGCGGTAGTGGCTAACATGTAGAGATTTTCCCATTGCTGGTCTAATTCATCTTCCCATGGTGGTTTACTACCTAGTTCCTGGGTTTCCTTATCACTTATCATTCCTTTTGGTTGTGACTTCTGTATTTTCTCTTGACTTTTTCTAATAATCCGACTTATTTTATTAGGGTTAAGTGGTTTTTCAAACTGTGCCTTACGAACAAATATTCCTTCCTCAGTATCTGCTGAGTATCTTGAGGAATTTGATTGGGATGAAGTTCCCGTATCTTTCGATGAACTATCTAATTTATGATAGATGTCTGAAATTCTTTGCTTACCCATACTGTAAATTAACAGATAGTCAAGATAGAAACACATAATCACAAAATGACAATCAGGAAAATTAAGTATTTTAAATACTTAATTGGCTTAAATCAGTGGCTCTGATACCACCACTTTCTGTCACGGCCCCCGCCCCCGGTTTGACCCGGGCCGAACGCCGCGGGATAGAAACTCGCGTGGTATTTATTAATTGAGTTTGACAGCGGAAGATTTCACCAGGATCTTTTAAAACTCGAAAATACCCGATTATTTTATTCCATAATTCGGGATAAACCCCGTAATTTACAAAAGAGGAATTTCACAAGTAAATTCCCTGATTTATAAAACATGTTTATTCATTTTAACTGAGCCACCTCTTCAAGCTGGTTAGTGCTCCGTAGCACGTTTTTCTTGATTCACAGCAGGTCGCCTGAAACATGTTTTAAAAATATTTTATCAGCGGGGAAATGCTGGCGAGTCATTCAAGTATGTAAAATGACACATTAGTTATCAATTACAGCATAAGAGCGATTACAATGGCTTCTATCTTATTTTTATCTGGCGCCGTGTCACCTGGTGACGATGGTCATACCACTATTGGGTCCTTCCCCAAGTAGTGATGATTATCACTGTTAGGATTTATTAGCCTAACTGTGAGAAATTAGTAATGTGCACAATACCCCACTTAGCCAGTGATTCAAGATAACCACGACTTAATCCCTGTAATTATAACATTTGAAAATAATTGGAGTATTGTAAAAATAATGTTGATAAAAAGAGAATGACTCACATTGCAAGTTTATACGGGCAGAGTTTAGCCTACTGATTAGCCTTGTAACCTAATTTAAATAACAATGCACACGAACTAGGTCAGTAACTAATACAACATTTACGATAACTCACGAGACTAAAACCCTCACGATTAATGACAAAGTGCTATACTTAAACATCCGTCGAATTCACGACTAATGACAAAGTATGGCCCTAATGTGGGCAGCACTTAAACATCCATCGGATAGTTTCAATCGATCGGACATTGAATCGTAGCAGCGATCGAGTTAATACCCTGTATCGTAGCAGCGTTTCACTACCGTGAATATTATTTTCGACTTTTGAGCAGTATACTTCGTGTTTTGGATTGAAATTTCGAAACCAGTGAACTGCTCGTAACCCATTCTATTTATAGGTGAAAAATGGGTCTTACGCGGCCCGCGTAAGACCATTCAAGACCTTTACGCGGCCCGCGAGGGACACCTAGTCGTAGACTAGGGGCTAGCGTGTCACACCTAGGTCTGCCACGTGGCCTGTTTGCTGTTCCGGAGATATTATGAGTTATCGCGGCCCGCGTAAGGATATGCTTAACCTTTACGCGGCCCGCCTAAGAACCAAAAACTTTGTTTTCTTGATTTTTTATATGGATTAGGGTTTGGGGAGTCTGGGTTTTTACTTACGGGTCAATTTGGGACATTTTTGAAGGTCCTCACAATATCCTACTGATATCACAACATATTTAAAGCATATTAACTTAGGAAACATGTTCATGACTCATTTGGTTACCCGTTATGCATTATTCGCGTTCGGTTCGGTTTATGTAACTAGTTTGCAAAAATTGACCGAAACGGGGTCAAACCTTATCATTTTTATCTCAAAATCCAAAATGTGTTTAGTTTACCCATATTATACAAGTCTTCAAACTTGTCGGGTCTAAACCACATTCTAATCCGGTCTTCGCTTAATCATGCGTTTTGTACCGTAAAGCTTTCTTTAAAACTAACTGGTCTAAGTTTAAACTTAAGTAAGACCCGTTAGGAATCTAATAGGTTATTAAAACCTTCATTCCAGATTAGGAGCCCGGTAAAAGCTACTTGCACTCACCAATTTTTAAACGACTGAGATAAATATTATTTTAAGCTCAGGTAAATACTTTTAACTTATTTTCCCTTATACGGACTTGGGGTACGGTATATAAAATACCGCTTGGTCGGGTATTGAATATTTAATCGTATGGAGGTTAAATCATTGAGATAACCCGTTTAAACTATTTTGTTTGCTTAAAGCCTTTGGGGGGTTAATGACCATGTCCCAGATATCCTTGGCATCATTCATTGAAATGGCCACGACCTAAGCACGGGGTGTAGGCATACACCTGCCGGTGCAGATATAAAAAGATATAACCGCCGGTTCGAGAATAACTCACCGCGGGACTATATCATGTGGTGTGTCTATTGATCTTTTACCCGGTATTCAGCCCGGGCTACTGAACGTATAACAAACATGTAATTCATTTACAAGTTTATATTTAAATAATTATCCCAAGTTATAAAAGATTATTTGTGCCTTGTGCATCTAAATCAATTTTCTTAAACTCTTTTCAAAATGAGTCGGTTAATTGTATTTACCAGTGTAAACTGACGTATTTTCCAAAAGGTTAAGTGCAGGTACTAAGCGAAATAGGCTGGCTACTCCAAGAGTGATTAAATAAAGAGTCTTACAAGTTTGGTCACTTAATAATATGTTGAACTATGTTTCTTTTATTTAGATCCGCCTGTGGATCATTTTACATTCCGTTTGTAATACTTATGATACTTTCATTCGGTTTGTAATATTTTTACTTTTAGACTTCCGCTGTGCATTTAAACTGTGATTATTGACTATGATGATATCAACTACGTCACGATACTCCCCACCGGTAATACGTGAAAATATCGGGGTGTGACAGTTAGACTTAGTATTTTGGGCTAATAAATTGTATATAGTTTATTAAACATTATTATTTTTATTTAAGAATTAATTAAATTGACGGTTTATTCAGTTATCCAAATAAACCAAATAAAAAAAATGTGGATCCCAAAACCGAACCAAATTCAATTCGGTTTGGTTTCGGTTAGAAACCAAATTCAACCAAATTTATCCAAACTGTACCTAAGTACTTTGTGTTTCCTAATTTATATTTATGTTTGTGTTCTAACTTCCGAACATCAAATCAGCAACTAATTTAAACCTAACAATATATAAATAAAAAACATAGCAAAATAAAACCAACATATCCATAAAATAGTTGTATACACAACCACAAAGTTAAAACTTCAATACATAGATCGTAGAAAATATAATTAGTCAACAAGTCTAATGGCACAAAATATAAATAATCTTCAAACCATTGGAATACATATACTTAGATTTTAGACTTAGTATTTTGGGCTAATAAATTGTATATAGTTTATTAAACATTATTATTTTTATTTAATAATTAATTAAATTAACGGTTTATTCAGTTATCCAAATAAACCGAATAAACCAAGTAAAAAAATGTGTATAAAAAAACCGAACCAAAAACCATATTTACAATTCGGTTTGGTTAGAAACCAAACCAAAGAGCCAGAGTGTGTGCTGTGTGTGTTAGGTTTAAGCATCAAATTGACGTCTCTCTGTGTGGGAATCAGCGACGATGATGACTCGCTCCAATTCTCGTTTTCATGGCTTCATCAAACTCACAATCACCAATTCTTTCAGAACCCCTCTTTCATCTTCCCAATTAGCTTCTCTTCTTCACTCCACTTCCTTTTCAAATAATGGGGATCCTCCTCTATCTAGGTATCAAAAAGTTACCAACTTGGATCATGCCCTCTACCTGTTCGATGAAATGACACAGAGAGAACCCTTGCCATCTGTTATTAAGTTTAATCAACTGTTGAATGCTATTACCAAAATGAAACATTTTTCTTCTTGTCTCGACCTTTTCAAACAAATGTGTCTCATTGGAGTTCCTGTTGATGCATATTCTATCAATATTGCCATCAAGTGTTGTTGTAGCTTGTTTCGCACCAAGGACGGTTTTGCACTCCTGGGCTGTTGCTTCAGGCGAGCTGTTGTACCTGACGTCTGCACGTTTAATACACTCTTAGATGGACTGGTGCTACAAAATAGGATTCTTGAGGCTGAGAGATTGTTCAAGAAGCTCATTAAGCACAAACTGTGTGAACCTGATGTAGTTACGTATAACACAATAATTAAAGGGCTTTGCAAGTTTGGCTATAATGATGTCGCCACTGGTTTGCTTAGGCTAATGGATGAAAGAGGCTGTAAGCCTGATATTTATGCATATAGTACCATCATTGATAGTCTCTGCAAGGACAAAATGATAGATGATGCTTTCAACCTTTTCAAAGAAATGGTATTTCACAAACGCATTCTACCAGATGTCATCACATACACCTCTCTCATTCATGGCCTTTGTAACTTAGGCCGTTGGGACGAGGTCTCTAAGCTGCTAAAAGAAATGGAGGATGAAAGGATCTCTCCTGATTTTCAAACTTTTAGCGTATTAGTTGATGCATTTTGCAAGGAAGGTAAGGTGAATGAAGCGGAGGCTGTTATAGACATCATGGTTGAGAGAGGCGAGGTTCCTAACATAGTGACGTATAGTTCACTAATAGATGGTTATTGTCTACGCGGTGAAATGAGCAAAGCAAGGACTGTTTTTGATTCACTTACTTCTAAAGGCCTCGTCCCTAATGTTGTTACTTATAGCAGTTTATTGAACGGGTATTGTAAGAGTTTGGAAATAGAAGAGGCCCTGCACATGTTCCATGAAATAACAAGAAAAGGCGTGACACCCAATATAGTCACTTACAACACCATGTTACAAGGATTGTTTAGGTTTGGACGTGGTGGAGAGGCACGCAAACTCTTTGATGAGATGCGAGCGCAAGGCCACATTCCAGATGAATGCACCTACAGAATAATATTAGATGGCCTTTGCAACAACCATCAGGTTGAAGATGTGCTCTCTTTGTTTCATTTGGTGGGTGATAGCAAGCTAAACTCTGACATTCAAGTGTACAATATTCTTATTGATGGTATGGGATATACTGCAAGGGATCTTTTCCATGACCTAACTTTAAAAGGTTTGCAACCTAATGTTCGGACATATAATGTGATGATTAGTGGCCTATGTAGGGAAGGTATGCTGAAGGAAGCAAAGCACTTGTTTCTTGCAATGGATGAGAGTGGCTGCCCGCCAGATAATGTCACTTACCGTGTTCTTCTCCAGG
Organism: Helianthus tuberosus; assembly: GCA_030545235.1. Lineage (NCBI taxonomy): Eukaryota > Viridiplantae > Streptophyta > Magnoliopsida > Asterales > Asteraceae > Helianthus > Helianthus tuberosus. The sequence goes on from JARYGA010031664.1 coordinate 17,045, forward strand.
GATATCTTAAGAATGAGTATTATGATGATGTAGAGATGCTTTTACAGGAAATGGATGGAAGAAGTTTTTCACTTGATGCTTCAACTTTGTCGTTGTTGATTGCTGAAATCGCAGCTGGTTCAGTAGACAGAAGCATGCTTCAGTTGATAGGTAGGCTTGTGCCAAAAGAATTGATCAACACTCCCGCCCTGATAACAGCCTTGGAGCGACACTGAAATAGTGATCGTGACTGGCTTCTTTTTTATGTATTTGGGGAATGAGAAATGAAGATTGTACCTACAAAATGTAGGAAGTAGGAGATCTGTAACAATTGGGCAGGTTCTATTTAATGAGTTGAAAACTTTTAACATATTTGCATTTTCTAATTTCATGGTTGCTACCAGTTACATGTTTGATATACACAAAGTAAATATCACAGCTTTGACCACAAGTGGTTCTTTTGTAGAATCAGCCATGTATTAGATATAAATCTCATATTCAAAGCCTGTTATTCTTAGCCCTAAAGTCGTGCCATCGTTTTCTGCACTGAATCTGTCTACCGAATCACCATATTCTTCTATTTTTCTGGCGTTACAATGCAGGTGTGTCTAAACTCTACCATCACTTGTAAAAGGTGTTACTTACATGGATGCCTATGCCTATGTGGACCTACGTGTAGGCTGAAACAGGATGAGTCATCATCTCTACCTACACAAGTCGATCAGGTTTCAACCCTATTTAGATGAGAGAAATTTTTTGGTTCCCTACTTTAGCGACCAAGTTTCCATCAATATGACAGCACTACATATGTGTGGAGATACCATTTGAGTGAATGTTGATTTTCTTTAGTAAAAGGATTGTGTGATTTTGTTGGAAGATTATAATCAAGGAAAATTGGTTTAATTAGAAGTCAAAACAAAAGTCAAGCCTGTGTTTATGAAAAGTCAAAATGATAGATACTCGAAAAGAAGAGGTTGATTTATTGAAATATTAAGATAGTTGGCCTGATTCGAGAGGGGCTAATCTCCAATACAGAAACACTAGATAATCCAAATAAACAAGACATGGCAAACTAGAACATGAAATGAAATACTTAAATGAAAAATAAAAGAGTTACTTCCTAAACTTCAGCCCCTAAATTCAGCCTTTTGACTTTAACTCTCCTAAAATTCAGCCCATCCAGATTTGAATTAGCAGGTTTGTATCACAAAATTGGACAGAAAAGTTAAACATTGTGTCTGTTAGTTTAGGATTGTATTGATTAGTTTAAGTAGTTAAACAACCGTCGATGTATGGCCATACAAGCCCTCATATGTACAGAATCACCGTATTTTTCCTGTTCCAGACCCAGTTTATAGTTATGATTGTAAGTGTTATTTTTGCTGTGGATCTGCCACAGAATTGCCATAGTTCTTGAGTTGTTGCACATTCTAATAGTTGAGGGTAATCACATCAGTTTCTATTTCTACATCTGTACACATGTAGGACTGCATATCTAAAAACCATCTGATAGATTTGTATAATAAATTTACCTTTTATAGTTTTATTCTTGAATTTGAATGTCTTAAACTTACTTATTGAGCTCTGTTTTGGATTTTTCCAAACAGACATAGACATACACTGATGTCATCACAACAATGGAACCATGAATCCTGGCTGGGAAAATTTTGTGTGGTGATTCTTTTGAATTATCATTAAGAAACTTGCACGCCTGCACCAGTTGAACGAAATATAAAAGGATTTGTTTTTTTTTATAAGAAACGTGTGAAGAAACCAATATGTTGGTCAAACCTCGATAAATTGGTCCTGTTCGACGTTCAAAACCTGTGAGTGTGATTTTTTCAGCACCATGTAGTCTTTATGTTTGTGAATTAACCTTTAATGTGTCAGAGAATGTTACTTCTTTGTACTCTCACACTTACATTTTATCTTTAACTAGGATTTTGCCCGCCGCGCGTTGCGGCGGCACGCGACGGGTGGAAACATATAGTAAGACAAAACACGATTCGTAAAACCCAGTGCGTAAAAGACAATTACAAAAAAAAAATGTAAATCACAAAGGTAGACACAAAGTGTACAAAACAATGTCAAAGACATTTCGAAAAACACAATGCATTGTCATTTGAAAAAGTAGGAGTTGTAGTCTAGGGGTTACAATTGCAAATTTTTTAAAGTTTGGCGGGTGTAAAAATGGAGTAATAGTGCAAGGGGTAGGGGTGGTGACGGAAATGTGTAAAAGATGAGGGGGTGTTGGTGGAAATGTAAAAAAAAGGGTTGGTGGCGTAACTGTGTAAGAGCTAAGGGGTGATGGTGGAAAACCAAAGTAGAGGGTTGGTGCTAGCAGAGTTTGAAAGATGAGGTTGTGGTTTTGGAAATCCAAAGTAGAAGGTTTAGGGACTAAATTTGTCATTTTATGAAACTTTGAATATACCAAAGTCAAGGGGCTACAATTGCAACATCGTGAACGTATGGGGGCTGGGAAACCTTCGCGCATTGAGGCGCAAGTACATTGCAAACATCGAATAGATTAGTCGAAGCGTTATGTAATGCGTTAAACATATAAAAACACACATTTTGATGTATCCAATTTAATTCAATAGCATTGTAGCTGTATAAAAATGTAAAGTATATCGTATTTATATGTGACCCGACTCATACATAGGAAACGTACAAAAAGCATAAAATGTGTATTAAGGGAAAACTAACACGTGTAATCAAAAGTGATATTCATATCAACGGAAAAAATTATACCCTTAGCGTGTTGTGGTAGGGTCGAAACGTAGAATTGGAAAACGTACATAAAACAATCAAAAACCAAATATATTTGACCTGACTTGTTCCCCAAAAAAGTTTACATCGAAACGTTACCAACTCGAATTTATACCGACACATAAATTTTAATATTCATAATGCAATCCGCGGGCAATGCGTCGTAGGCACGTTGCAAACAGATTAGTCCAAACGCTATGTCATGCGCAAACCATATGAAAGCGCATGTCTTAACGTATTTAGTTCAAGTCAATGTATGGTTGAATCCAAACGTTTAGTTTTTTAAAACAGAAATTAGCGAACGAAAATAATTAAAGAAAGCAATAAACTAAAAATGTATAGATATACGGTACAACGATAAAGTTGAAACATTATAAACTTTTGAGATTAAACCTCAATGGTCTAATATTGCAATATAATTGAAGTTTAACTTGGAAAGGAAATGGACTCAAAACACAATTTAACAAAACTAAAAGCAAATGGCCAAAATGTATTTTACTCAAAGTATGGGTGAAAAACTGAAGTTTAACTTGAAAAGGGAAAAGACTCAAAACGCAATTTAACAAAACTAAAAGCAAGGGGTCAAAATGTATTTTACTCAAAGTATGGGTGAAAAGAGAAAATGTCAAAATGGACTCAAAACGCAATTTAAAAAAACTAAAAGCAAGGGGCCTAAATGTATTTTACTCAAAGTATTGTGTGAAAAAGGAAAATGGCATATGCATGAAGTTTAACTTGAAAAGGAAAAAGACTCAAAACGCAATTTAATAAAACTAAAAGCAAGGGGTCAAAATGTATTTTACTCAAAGTATGGGTGAAAAGAGAAAATGTCAAAATGGACTCAAAACGCAATTTAAAAAAAAAACTAAAAGGAAGGGGCCTAAATGTATTTTACTCAAAGTATTATATGAAAAAGGGAAATGGCCATGTGCATGTCGGTGGCGTATGCCACCGACTTTGTACTTTAAGTCTTTAGGGTAATTGATGTCTGTAAAGTAACTTTCATATTTTTTTTTTGGTGAGGTGGCAAAATGGCATTTTTATCCATTAAAAATGTACTTTAGGCGACTTTCAATCCACTTGTAATCCTAAAGAGCCACCTCTACCGTAACTATATAAACGCCCAGTTTGTAAATGAGCCGCTTAGCTCGGTTCGATTTGAAAACGAGCCAAGCACGAGCAAAGGTCCGCTCGCTCGTCGATCGCTCGGTTTCGCTCGAATTATTTTTATTATATAATAATATATATATATTTAATTAATATAAGCATAAGTAGCCCATAAAAATACAACGCCAAATCATACTTCGCCCATAAAAATACTTAGCCCATTTATACTTAGCCCATTCCTTACCCTAAATCTAATTCCTAATTCCCCTTCCCCATTGTTCCAAGCCGCACACAGTGCAGCCACACACTCACGCTCAGTTGCCCACACTCACGCAGTCACGCTCAGTTGCACACACTGCCCTAGCTCCGGCGACTATCCTACCTCTAGCGACTCCCCTACATCTTCATCCCCAATTTGTATTTCGTACTTTATTTTATGCTTCTTGATATTGTTAAGAACATTTTTAGAATCATGATTTTAGTTATGTATTGTTGTTGTTAGTAAGGTGTTGGACATGTTTTAATTAAGTTAGGATTTGTTTTTGTTGAATGCACCCTTGTAACAGTCTTGATTTCGGTTTTTTTTTAGGTACACATGTTTTAAATTCAGTGCTGAGAAAAACCGAGGGAAAACGATCCGCTCGATTCAAATTCAATCCGAGCACGAGCATCACTTTTGTGCTCGATTTTGCAAATTCGATCGGATCGGATCAGTTGTAATTCAATCCGAGCACGAGCAGACCCTCGATCAGATCAGACCGGCTCATGAACACCCCTACTTGGGTATTTAGTAGTAGTGGTGGGTGTACGATGGTGGAGGGGAGACGGTGGAGGTGGGTGTTCAATGGTGGAGGAGGGAAGATGGTGGTGGTGGGTGTTCGGTGGTGGTGGAGGTGATATGGTGGTGGGTGTAGGTGGTGGAGGAGAGATGGTGGTGGTTAATGAAGCACGGGGATGACATATTGCATGGAGTACCCGTCCCGGGGACGTTTCCCAAACGTACCCGGATATTAGGGACTTCTACAAAACCGTGCCCGATATTGGGTACTTTCAAAACAGAGTATCAGGGACGTTTCCTAAAATATTTAGGGTTTTAACCCTTTTAACTTTCAAATACGTAAGGTCGAACTTTATAATTATACATGCTACGGCCTTTTAATTCAACTATTCTAAACATTCACGCACAAGTGTACAACAAATCTGGTCATTCACGTACAAACAAGTTTGATCATCATCTCTACAACAGTCGGATCATGGTCTCTACAACAGTCTGATCATCATCTCTACAACAGTCGGATCATCGTCTCTATTCAAGTATTCATAAATATTTAGGTTGCCGATCTTTCGCTAGATGAACCGGAATTTGAAAAGGTTTTGATTATTGATAATTAATTACCTATGGTTGATTTAGTGTTTTTGGAGTTTAATATATTTTTGGACTTCGTTTAATATATTTTTATTTTTGGGACTTTGTTTAATATATATTTTTTTAGTATTATTTTTTGCCGTACCCGTATCTTGTATTTTTGAGTTTTTGCCGTTACACGTACCCGTATCGTCCCCGTACCCCAGTCCCGTACCCGTATCCGTGCTACGTAGGTGGTGGTGCTTATAATGGTGGTGGTGGTTTAGGGTAGAAAAAAAAAGAATTGGTGGTAGGGTAGAACAAATATTTTTTTTATTTATTATTTTCTTAACAAGTAAGGGTATTATAATCATTTAACACATACTTAACTGAGATATTTAACATAGGTTAGTGATAAAAACCATCCGAGTACAAAAATTACAACCACCAAAATTAAATGTGTAATTATTGAATCAATGCAACCAATACTGCAATATTTGTAAAGCACGTGAACCAAACAGACATTTAACTCTTTAGCTTATGAGCTATAACTAATCATATCAAAAGAAATTATGAAATTAGAGGCGTGCTTCCTCGCCTTTCTTAGACCCCCCGTAGTGGGGCGTTTAAAAAAAAAATAAAATAACGCCGAAAAACGCCCAAATCCCATTACATAGGGGCGTTTTCAGGCGTTTTTTTTCGAAAAAAATTGGATCCGCGTTGTTTGAAACACGCCGAAGAGAAGAGAAACTTGATTTCTTTGCCCAATAAGATCTTACCATGTGTGTATACTTAGTTTTAATTAAAAAAACAAAAGATGGATTTAAAAAAAAAGGAAGAAGAAGAAGTTGCAGGAGGTTCTCGATTGTAACAACCCGCACTTTTGTGCGTTGTTACTACTCGTTATACTCGTTACGCCTAGCACCGGAGATTCGGATCATAATGTAACTATATCGTATATACATCGATAATCGAAGGATAATCGCATATTTTCGAAATACAATATCACTATACTACACTATTATCACACTAACACTCATGGAGGCAATGAGTGAGGACCTATTCTACCCTCCTCAGTGGCCGTGAGGTGTCGAACGTAAACAATTAACGCTAACAAGGACCCTCGGGTGAGTGCTGTAGCTCCAGTCGTCATGACGATGACGACAATACGAGTAAACGGTACCCCGTCAGTCTTTGTGGCACTACGCGAAATAACGTTCACGATGGCATCAAGAAAGGACCTATACTACCCTCATTGATGGCCGTGAAACGTCGTTAATAATCGCATACTCGAATCGAAACCGATTGTTAATTATTGAATCTTTGGATTATGGATACGTAAATACGACCCCTAGTGACATATATATATAATAATATATAATAATAACAATATAATGATAATATAAACTAATTATGGAAGTACGCGCTTCGAAAACCATCAAAAACGATTGAAACGGAGAAATCCATCTCGTCAGAATGGCCATCCGGACGGATGGGCTATCCGAACGGATAGCAATCCGCACGGATGGTCTATCCGCACGGATGGGCCATCCGCACGGATGGACAATCCGGGCCAAAACACCCTTCTTCGCCTCTGTTGCCTATAAATACCATGTCACATCACTGTTCAAGTGATGTGACAGCTCCTATTCAACCAAACACGCTCCAAGACCCTATTTCTCTCAATTCCTCGCGATCCCGGTAAGATTTCAACCTAAAACTTGTACTTCTACACTCTACACTCGATTCTACATCATTCTATCTTTCAAAACTCGGATTCTAACCGTGAAATCTGCGGATTTGAGGCGTTTTGAGGTGATGTCACCAAGAGTTCTTATGAACTTCAAGTTAGGGTCTCATTTCACTATAAACGACTCAGATCCGGGTGATTTCCACATGTTTTAATGACAAATCTCACCTAAATCTGTGCGATTTCGAGCTAACCATGAAGAACCATCACGAACGGCCAGATCTGATGGAACGGGGTGAATCCCGACCGTTAGAACGAGTCGGAATTGACGGAGCTTCAAGTGTTAGTGCGAGATTTCACTACCCTAGTAAAAACAAACGTATTCCTTCCGTTAAGCGCTCGGAAATAGTGATCAGAGTGCGAACCAGGCAATGTCAGTCCGCACGGATGACATGTCAGTCCGCACGGATGACATGTCAGTCCGCACGGATGACAAGTTCCGCACGGATGACAAGTCAGTCCGCACGGATGACAAGTCAGTCCGCACGGATGACAAGTCAGTCCGCACGGATGACAAGTCAGTCCGCACGGATGACAAGTCAGTCCGCACGGATGACATATGTCCGCACGGATGACATGTCACCCGCACGCACCACTCACCCGCACGCACACTCATCCGCACGTACCACCATATCAACCGCACGGACAACCTGTTACCCGCACGGATGAGGACCATCCAACCTAATGACTAACTTTTCAAGGCAATCTTGCTTAACCGTACAATCGTTTACTCTATTTCTTCAAGGATCAGTACAGACATACTCGCAACCGACTCGAACAAGTTGTAATCCCGCTAAATATGCACTGTGAGTATACTTGACCCCTTTGTCACACCCCGATTTCCACGTGTCACCGGTGGGCCCGGTGGGGAGTATCGTGACGTCATGGTTGGCAACATAATAGTCAAACAACACAATTATATAAATGCACAGCGGAAGCAAAAGATAAATATTATTACATTCCGAATATAAAGTAATATCCAGTATTACAACGGAAAGTAAAGGATCCACAGGCGGATCTTTAAACATATCATTTGTTCAACAGGCTTTAGACGCCTAGAACTTGCAAGATCCCTTATTAGCGCCCTGAGCTTCCAGCCAATTTCGTTCAGTACCTGTCACTTAACCTTTTTGGAAAATACGTCAGTTTTCACTGGTAAATACACTCAACTGACTCATTTGAAAAGAGTTTAAGAAATTTGGTTTGAATGCACGTGGCACAAAATATCTTTGACACTTTGATTAAATTGCACAGAGGCAAAATTAATCTTTTATACTTGGGACAATTATATTTATAACCTTGTATACAGATTTACATGTTCGTTGTACGTTCAGGGCCCGATGTAGAAACCGAGTCAAGATTAACAGACACGCCACAAGTATAGGCCCACAAGAGAGTGAGATACCGTTATTACTTAGTAACTGTCAGGTGTATGCCTACACCCCGTACCTAAGACGTGGCCATTTTATAATACAATGATGTCAGGGATATCCGGGACATGGTCATTAACCCCTAAAGGCTTTTATTTCAAACAATACAGATTAAACCGGGTTACCTCAATAATTTAATCACAATCCGATTAAACATTCAATACCCGACCAAGCGGTATCTTTATACCGTATTCCAAGCCCGTATAGGGAAAATAAGTTAAGAGTATTTACCTGAGCTAGCTCCTGTCTTAAATAGCAAGAATCTAATAACTCAGCCGTAGTTGCTTTAAGTAAGCGTAGGTACAATTTACCGGAAGTGCTCTAGTCTGGAATGATGGTATAAACAATTAATTAGAATGCTAACGGGTCTTTAATTAAGCCTAAGCTTAGACCGATTAGTCTTATAGATATGGTTCGTACGCACGATTAAGCGAAGACCGGATAGAATGTGATTCTGACCCGACAAGTTTGAAGACTTGTTTAATATGGGTTCATTATTCACATTCTAGATTTTGAGATAAAACCGATAAGGTTTGACCCGTTTCGGCTAACTTATATAAACTAGTTATATAAACCGATCCGAACGCGAATAACGCGTAACGGGTAACCGAATAGGTCGCGAACAGGTTTCCTAAGTTAATATGCCTTAAATATGTTGTGATATCAGTAGGATACCTTCCATTATGCCCAAAACGAGTTTAATCTCAATTTAAGCCCCGTAGGGGTATTTTGGTCATTTACCTAAGGCATATATACTACCTGTCATACAACTACTCGAACGATGTGACCATAAGGTCACTTAATGTGTTTGGTCGGATCCTAATGATCGACCAAACGGGTCGGGTTCGAAAGTATAAGCGATTGTTTAGATCGCTTACCTTCACGACCCTATATAAGCACTAAACTAAAAGTGACGAGCTAAGCATGTTAAAACATGCTTAACTAAGTTAGAAAACAAGTTTGGTATCAAAACAAACGGTTTTGATACCCATAAGTAGTTTGGTTACAAAATACGCAAGAATACGTATTCTGGTCGAAACTACGGCTCGTCACTGAGCCTAGATAACGTGGTAATCAGTAGGTATAGTCACTAGGGACTATAACCATCGTGATCACGCTCACGTTATGAAGTTCAAACGAACTTCGCATCGACCATAAACTGGTCAATGCAGAAAGTCAAACAAAGTTTGACTTTCGGACTCGAAAAGCGATAAAAGAACGAAAGAATACTTACGAAGGGTCCCCGCTAGTAAATCTTGATCGAATAGCTCAGGTATGAAGCAATGGCTTCAACTTAGAGCTCTAGGATCAGATTTGTGGGTTTTTGAGTTGTGAGGGGTTGGGTATTTATAGTAAATGGACAACCGTTAAGATCGTTTATCGAATAACGTGCCTTGATCTCACCCGTACACTTGTCGGAATGTTATGGTAGCTCATTTAGCCACTCACCATAAGAGATCAACATGTGGCAAGAGGTTTGGGAGTGGTTTGCAGCTGGAAACAGGCTGTTCAGAAGCTTCTGATCTGCAGAAGATAGCATACGGACCGTAAGGTCATTAGTGTTGAGGTCCGTAAGCTTAATTTTGGCAGAATTACAGTTTTGGTCCCTGCAGTGCAATAAGCCCATTTTTGACACGTTTAAGACCCGTTAACCCCATTTCAAAGCTCTAAAATGAAGTTAAAGTATAGGGAACTTAAAATGTGTTCAAAAATATGTCGGATGTCGGTTCGTTTGGCCGTACGATCGCGTTGTTCGGTTAATTACGACGGAATGCGCACATGCGCGAAAAACGATCCAAATGACGCGACGAATGGATTTTTGGCAAGCCAAACACTAAAGCATAATATAGTCATGCTTACATAAATTTTTGGATGTCCGGATGTATTCAGAACGTATGTTATGCGCGAAAATGCAAACTTATGCACTTTTTGACGCTTTTAGTCCCTGATCCTTCTACACTTGATCTTAACATGACTTCTTGCACTTTGAGCCCTCTAACTTGACTTTTAAGGACCTTAAGACATAACCAAACTTTGTTAAGTCCTTGGGTAACTTTATGGTTACCTGAAAAGTC
>JARYGA010031665.1:0-48346 GCA_030545235.1 Helianthus tuberosus
ATAAAGTCAACTTTTAATGACTTGCAATGGATCGGATGGTGATCCGTTCGGATTGAAATCCGACACTTGACACTATGAACTAAACTAACAACTGTGCTAAGGGTCGGATGGTCATCCGATCGGATGCTCATCCGATCGGTGAACATCACTAAGAACAACAGCAAACATGTTAGCGAATCGGACAGAAAAATATTGATTTCTCTCAAAATACTTGGAATTTTGATCTGAAATTTTGTAGGCTTATAGATCAATGATTTTCGCACATAATATCCAAAAATCAGCCAATTTTAACCGTAAAAGCCATGTTAATTTTGTGATTTTCAGTCTAAAAAAAAGAAGATAGAAAAATGAAGAATTTTGACAAATCTGGATGAATTCTTGATCTGAATCTGATGAATTCTTGTGCGATTTTGTGTGTTTGATCCGTGCAATCGAGCTCCTGCTCTGATACCACTTGTAGGATCGGTTTTCTACTCCGTAACGATTGCGTAAGACACGTGTGACGTGCGGAATCCGTACACGTGCGTGGACCGAACACGGGAACCGTACTAAATCTGTGATTCGATTAAAGATCTAAAAACATACAAGAAACGTGAATCACCTTGCCACTTTCTCTCTCTACTTTCTCTCTCTAGGATCCAAGCTCTCTAACTAGCTAATGTGGCAAAAGTTCTTAAACTAAGACATTAGGTTCCTATTTATAGGCCAAGGGGTTTAATGAGAATTCTCACTAATTACAATATTGCCACCTTGCCTTTTCCCTAAATATTACAATATAATATCTTGTATTCTTCTAAAACAGCTACGAACTGGATTGACGGAGGTGATAGACATTATTGCACTAACATGATGCTTAACAAACGACAGAATATTGTGTCCACTTTAAGTAAAAATATCATCGTTAATTACTTATAAATCAATATAAATAACAAATATCTTAAAACACGATGAAATCACTAGAATACGTACATGAAAACAAAGATTTGAATTGGAAAAAAGAAAGTGAAAAAAAAAACTAATCGATTGACAGATAATAAGAAAAAAAGATTGATAACCTTAGGGCGGCACTTTCCACAGTTAGAGCAACAAAGGAACTTGACGTGACCGCAACCATGGTTGTTTCGTTTTCTGTTTCTTTGCTTGAAAGTATGTAACACACACAAATCAGATCCAAGAAAAAGAATGTCATTCCTTCTACAGGTATATAAATACACTAGTAGGATGATATAAAATCTAGTAAGTTCATATAAATCTAAAATACGCACATTGACGAACAGATCGGTACATCTTTTGTGTCATTACCACCACATTTATAGCAACTGATTAGTGCATCCTTTGTGTGATTACTAAATGTGTAGACGGGTGATCCAACGCCATTAGAAGTGAGATTTGTCGATTAAACTTTGTATATCTTGTGATAGATTATTTCAATTAGTCTAAGTTCAGATGAGATAATGTAACATGTTTCAACATGTATTGTAAAAGATCATGAAGTGAGTAAACTAACAATAATAAGAGATTAAATGTATGCATGTTAATGTGAGTAAACTAAGAGCAACTTTTCAAATTATTGTTATTTGCTTTTAACTGCCCACCAAATTGTTACGTTGTAGAAAGGAAGAAAAAAACCACAAGCCTTTCAAACAAAAAGTAATACTGAAAAAAAAGATGGTTTTGGCATTTAAATTTAACAACTGAGTTCCAATTGTGGGGATTGCACCAATAATATTTGAAGTTCCAAGTGTTTTCCATTGAGTTCTTGCCATTACATTGGCACATCCCTTCTTCTTACAAACCCGTATTCCCTAATTTCGTCAAAGGAAAAAAAATAAACAAACAAAAGGGTAATGACCCAATTAAGTGATAGACCATGAACACACTTATAAACCTTGTGTCATCATTTAAAAATGCTATGTCAAAAACATATTGGTTGGCATAAGTACTCACAACATGCCCTTGAAAACTGCAAGATAAAAAGGAAAAAAACTGAAGTTTTAAATTTCATATGCCTGCAAAAAATGAGTATTGTTATGAGAGAAGTGAAACAAAAACATACCTCAGCCGGTTCAGCTGAGAAGAATTTTACCAAACGTCAAAGATGCTAACTTTGCCATTGCTCCGGGATGTTTATGCAATCTGAACAGTATGCGGCCCAAAGGTTAAACCACACCACTTAAGTGCATATACTAAAAAAGGTAAAAGATTCATATTCTTTGAAAGTTTTAGGCATCATAAATTATTGGAAGCTTTATTCAAATAATCAACACACTAAAAAGAGTAACAATCCATGTGGACCGTTTACTCCAATAAATGAACAGTTTCACCCTAACTTAAGAAAGAAATTACCCTGATAATAGACTCACATAGATGAAATATAAAAACACCTTTTTTCACTTGTTGTTTTTTACCTTTTCTTATATTCGTCTTTCACGCATCAATCAGTAGTCATGGGTTGACTAATGCAATACCTGAACCGAGCCTTTTGAACTGTGGTTATAATCTCAGTCTGAGTATGCTACCACATTCTAACCACCTCTGTGAATGGTGACTTGACATTCGAGCTCCCATCCAATCAAAGAACCATGATTTCACCATACACCTGAAGGCATGCATGTGAGATGGTGTGGTGGACACATTTATTCACCATCGTAAATGTGCTTGTTGTCATATTTTTGAATAAAGCATCCCGGTGATTAGTTCCCAAAGATATAAACACCTACCAGTATTGTGTAAGGCCTAAGCTGAACCATATCCCCTGCAATTATACAAGTAGACAGTTCTCTAAATGTAAGGAGAATGGAAATGTTTATATGTAAGTTAGCATCATAATAGACTAAATAAAGAGCTACAATTTGATTTTTTATGTCAAAGCAAGCACTAAATAACAAAACGGTTATTGATACTTAACTTTAAAAAAAGCTACCAAGACTAGTCAAAAAGTTAGTGTGTAACAGTTTCAAGTTTCGAAATTAAATTTCAAGTACCAGAGCTTGTGTTGCTAAGAACAGAGCAGGCTTCTAGTTCAAATCCCATATCAAGCATTTGATTTGCATCATCAAGCACTTGAAAAAAAAGAAAGACGAATTCAATATTTATATTTTCCTTATAAAAGCTTTATCACTAAATTTCAAACTGCAGAGTGAGATGCATTTAATTAACGATATAATAAAATGGACAAATTTGATATACTTAATTTAGTGTAAAACATCCAGATTACTATCAACACTAACTAATGCTAATAAGCTTCTATATTAAGTTAAACACAATTATATCATTTGAATATATGGATAAAAACTTGAATTCTATTTTTAATAGAGTAAATATATACAGACATATAAAATGTTGTGAAGCATAATCATATCTATTAGATCTGATAGTTGCGATCCATATACTTATGAATGGCTCAATTTAGTTAGTGTACTATCTAAAACGGTTTCAAGCAAAATAGCAACTATTAGTGTACCATATTAAATGATTTCAAACAAAATAATAACTAACAGGGGAACTGGTCGAACGTGTTGAAATATAGACATATAAAATGTTGTGAAGCATAATCATATCTATTAGATCTGATAGTTGCGATCCTGTTGATCCCAGTTTAGACTTAAAAACTTTCTTTTCACGTAATATGGCAAGTGATTTCAACAAATATGAAAATAGTGTGCGGAAATAGAAATAAGACTTTCAAGAAATAAGACCTACAAAATTTTCAAGTTTATATCACTTTGAAACAAAATGGTTTACAAGGTGATTGTGAGGTTATTATCTATTACAAACGAATACTTGTGTAATTCTGAGGTGAAAGGACAATGGAGTTTTGTAGTATGTATTGAATGCAAGGCTTAACTCATTGTTCTTTGCTTGATGAGCCTTCTATTTATAGAGAGCCCGGATACACGAATAAACATTTGTTTATTCATGTATATGTCCTGCAAAAAGTAGCTTCTTAACATATTCATTGAATCCAATAATCAAGTTGCCTTTGTCATCATGATATTCAATATTGTCAAGTTGCTTTGGTTATTGTGGCAGGGTAGAACTTATTTAGAAAAGTGGGGTTTCATCAGAATTTCTGATAACCACTTCATCAGAAATTCTGGTGAACAAATCATCAGAAAGTCCGATGATCAGATTAGCCAGAAACTGATGATATTTCATCATAAATATCGTCGAATCCATCAGAATGGCCTTTTCTGATAATCTTCTTTAGTTCTTGATCAGCTTCTGATTCTTTGAAGTAGATGTTCTTCTTTTCAGTTGTCCTATCTGGTTTCTTCTTGTTGTTTTGATCTTCAGGACTTTATCTTCTTCATAGATCAAACTGAATTGGTTTTTCTTCAATACTTACAAATAAAGTTTCCTAACAATTTCCCCCTAAGTATTGTAAGAAAAACAACTATCTCATGAAACAAAAATTTCCAAACAGTGGAAACTTAAAAAAATTCAAGTCAAGCAAGTAACTACTATTTTGAAAACAAATTACATGATAAAATAAAACTTAAACAAACATGTTCTTCAAAATAGCTTTGCCCTTTTTAGTACATCTCCAACCTTCAATTTCTTTTTGTAAGAGATGTATTTCTTGAAGATATCATGCATATCTTTGTACCTGCTTCTTGCTTGTATCCATTCTTCAATCATCTGTTCAATTTCCTGCCTTTGATTTTCTTTGTTCATTCCTGTCTTCTGAAGTTGTTCTTGTCTCTTGTTCATGCATTTCATAATGAACTTCAGTATTTTATTTGAGTACTTGCAGATATCTACACTTCTGAATAGAGCCTTGTTCTTCTCAAAATCTCTGTAGACTACACTGTAGTTGTGTCTGTCTCTTATCATTGGTAGTTCAATGATTTCTCCAGATCTTGCATCTTCTATCAGTTATGAGGGAATGCTTGTGTCTGGTGCACTGAGATAGACCTTTTTGTTGTGCACATAATCATAGTTGATGCATAAATCAAAGTCAGAAAAAGCTACTCTTTCAAATAGCTTTATTCCAACATTTGATATACTTTTCAAATCTCTTTTGATTTCTTTTGTGCTTCCCTTTTCCTCTTCATAGTGATCCTTTATGAACAGAATGTCCAGAGGATGCAATTTATCAGCAAGGTCTCCATCAGTCACTTTCTCTTCTGCACCATTTTCCCTGAGAAGTGTGTATCTATTCTGCAGATAAGTTCCTCCAACACCATCAGTTCCAATTTTTACTTCATCCACTTTCATGATTCTTTTTATTGGATTCATATTGGTGTAGTGAATGCTCCTTGAACCTCTTTCTAACCTCTCTTCCCATATAGCCAATATGTAAGGAGTTGGTGGCTTTTCTGGTACATCTTCCTTAGTCCAATAGTATTTCACCAGATTGTATTCAAGGAATATCATAATATCCCTGTCAATTTCTCTAACCATGATAGATTGAGTTTCATAGATTTTTCTTTTCACAATCTGTGGTCTTCTCGAATCAGCTTCTTCTTCCCATTCATTCATTGCTTGTAGTGTCATCATTTTACTTATGGCAGTGTCATCAGAAGAAGTTGGTTTTGGACCAGTTTGAGAAGTTTCGAGTTTCAAATTTGAGATAACTTGAGTTATGGAAGTTGCTAACCTTTTCAGCATTTCATCTTTTGGAATATCACGAGGTGGACCCATTACAATGGTTCCAGCTTCAGTGATTGGTGTAGTAGATGATTGTTGTAGGGTTGACTTTGGAATTTCTTGGTGAGATTATTCAACAAGAATTGCCTTCATGATTTCTTTGGAATCAAGGTTAGCCAATCTGGCAATGTTAAAATGCATTCTTTTCATAAGAGAGTACACTTCTCCTACCAGATTTGTGTTGCTGGCTATGCTTTTCTGAACTTCTGCAATTTCAGTTTGATTTTTCTCCTGCATGGCAGCCCATTCTTTTATCAAATTTTCAATGGCATTAGTGATACTGTTGTTGCTTGCCCTTAGAATGGTGACTTCTTCCAAGACTTTTTTTGCACTGCTAGATTGCCTGGACTCCACAACATTTGTAACTTGTGTTTTTATTTTCTCCATCTCTGTGAAAATCTTCTGAATTTCTGATGTAGAAATGCTGGTTTCTGGTGCCTTTTCTTTTTGTTTCTGCAGAGACTTTAGTGCTTCAGTGTTTCTTTCAGTTTGTGCCTTTATGACTTCCACTGATTCTGATAAGATCTTCATATCTACTCTTTGACCTTGTATCTCTGTCAGCAATAAATCAAGCTTTTCTTCTACAGGACTTTTCTTACAGGCTTTGAAAACATTTTCTAAGACTGTTTCCAGATTTTCTTGTGTCATGGGTGATTCAGGGATATTTGGAATAACGGATGTTCATGCTAACATTCCAGATGCAAACACATTTTCAGTTGTTTTGGAAATGATTGGGGTACTTTTGGTTTTACCAGAATCTGGTACAACCTTAGGTATGCCAGAATCATCTCCACCAGTTTTGAAAAAACAAATTTTCATCCTGGATTTCCTTATGTCCTTGAATCACATCAATGAATGATTCTCCATAAGTTGTTGAGGTAAACAGATTACCTTTATCCAGATTTCCTTGATCAGTTTCCTGATCTCTATCTGTTGCGATCCCAACATTTTCCTCATTTTCTGATTCAGAGTTGAGATGTAACACACTAGCAACATCCTCATCAACAACAGTTTTTCTATATTCAACTTTATAGGATGCAGTAATTGATTCTTTCAGAGTTTGTTTTTAAAGAAGTATCAATTAAAACAGTGTTTAAGAGAGAGTTTGTACCAGCAATTTGAGATTCACCAAAGTGCAGAACTTCAGTTGGTTCATTTGTTGTTTCAGCAATGTGGGATTCTTCATAGTGATGCACCTCAGTTTCTTCATGAGTTCCTCCAGCAACATGAGATTCTTCATAATGTTGTTCTTCTGTTTCTTGATGAACTTCAAACTCAAAATGAGTTCCAATATCAGGATTCTGTTGACTTCCAGCAGGTTCAGAATCTTTCTTATTTTCTGGTGAGTTTTTTATCATCAGAATTTCTTCTCTTGCAGGTTCTGTTTCTGATGTCCAAGACTTTTCAACCTCTTCTTCTTCTGGTGAGGAAGAGCAGTTATAGATTTCTTTGTTGGGTTCTTCTATTGGTGTATCTGATGATTTAAGAAATTCTTCATGTTGTAGTCTGTATGGAGAGTCTGATGCAATCAGACACAACATACTTTCTGGTAACACAGGTACATCCTTATCTGATGCCCATCCTTGATTGGCACTCCAAGGTTTCATTGTGTTTGAACTCCAGACATCTTCTAAACTAGGAATCTCTATATTTCTTTTATCAAAAGTTTCAGAAATGAAGATTGAAATGAACCTTGGATAAGGTAGATGTGAAGCGATTCTCCCATTTTTAGTGAGAATTGATCTTTTGATCAAATTGAAAATTTCTATCCCATAGTCAAGTTTGGATCCATGTATGAGTCCATACATGATTGTCAGAATAGCTTGAATTACTTGATTAGCTCCCCCTATCTTTGATGTGAGACATTTGTTTAATACTTCCATCATCACTTGCCAGAATGCTGGCATTTCATTTCTTCTGACTGCTCCAGTTTTGTTAATCTTCTTGTTTTTGTATCCAAGCACAATGAGAAAACTTATCAAATCTTCGCTTTCTGGTGCTTCACAATAGTTGTCGAAAATTGGAAGTTCGAGCCATTCTCTTACCCTTGCAGGTGTTAATGTTACTAAGACATTACCCCAAACATGAGCAGAGACTTGAGTTTCTCCATTTTCACTGAAAGTGTGAATTGCTGCAATAATCTATCTGGTACTTCTTTTCCTTTGGTTAATTCTCTTGAGATTGGACATCTTAAGAGAAATTCTATCAAAAGTTGACATCTTTCATCGTATTTTGAATGCTCTGTATTCATCAGGAAGTTGTTCTCTTTCATTGGCAAAAATTCTACATCTTCAATGAATGGTACATCGTGATGAATAATTGGGATGTTGAGATTTACTTCTGCCATTGCTTGATTTCGTGTTTGAGATTTGGAAATTTTGGCTTTTGAGTGAAAACAAGGGATTTCGAGGTTTGAGGTTTTGTGAGAAAGAAGGTGAGTGATTTGTGAATTCCTGCTAAGGTTGAGTTTTATAGTGAGGGTTTTAGCAGAAATGTGTGGGTTGTTGAAGTTGAGGGGACATGGAACGTGGCTTGTAATAGTGGTTAAAAGATTATTAATTATCTTTATTACCGTTAGATCGTGTGATGTGAAATGTGGTTCAGAATGTAACCGTTGGATCGTGGGTATCAAGATATTTAATGACAGTTGATCATGTAATCATGGTTATGCCTTCTCAACTTGTAATTTCTTCAATCATTCCAATTCTTTGAAACTGAATTTTGATTGGATAATACTACCGGTCACATGACACCTTTTCATTTTTGTAGGACCCATTCTTTGTTGATGGTCCAATTAACTGTCTTCACAATATTCTTTTTTTAAGTCAAAAATTCTTTTCTGATGATGTCATCAGAAGTAGAACACAAGTTTTGTTAAAAACTTGCATTTACTCCTGTTTTGGATTCTGTTGACTTTTTAAATGTAACGCCCCGCTTGCGGTATGCTCATATAATGTATATATGCGTGGGCGCTCGGGGGCAAAAGTGAAAGTGCACTAATTTTAACGTTATTTTACTAATTTCGTGAAAATAGCGTTAAAAGAGGGGGATGGTTAATCATGCATCATGTGGTGGCGTTGATAGCCAAAAGACAAGGGGGTACATGCACTAATCGGCGTTTGTCTCAATTGCTGAGTGTTATGTGCCTTATGTCCAAGGCTTGATGCAAAACCACAATCGAGCCGGGGGTCTCATTGGAAGCAGCCTCTCTATTCCTACGGGGTAGAGGTAAGGCTGTCTACATCTCACCCTCCTCAGACCCTACCTTAGTTTTGCTATTGGTGGGATATACTGAGTATGATGATGATGATGATGATGACTTTTTAAATGTAGTCAACAGAAATTAGCAGATTTCGAAAGATTTCAACAGAATTTCTTGATTGAAATTCCCCCTTGACTTGTGAGCTTTCTCAACAGATTTTGAATTTTCTCTCTTGATAAAAGATATTCTAGTGCCCAAAGTGTTGTTTTTTTTAGATGAGAGGGAATAAGTAGAGTTTTGAAAAAGTTACTTACATACCATTTCTGAACTTCACATCTTTGTTCTGATCTTCAAGGAGTGTTGTTGTGCAAAAGATTTTTTCATTTCTTTAACATTGCATTTGTTTCTGTCCTTTTGAAGATAGATTAACCAGAAAAAAAACTAGTTATTTTAAAACTTTTCTGATATATTAACAGATTTTCTGATAATTTATCAGATTTTCTGGTGAATCATCAGATTTTCTGATGTTTCATCAGATCCATTAGATTTCTTTAAGATTCAACATATTCATTAGATTTATTTGAATTTCATCAGATTTGCCAATTTACTTCCTCCTAGATCTATTATGATGTGTTTTTTTAAGAGAAAAAAATAAAGCAAATATATACTATTTAAACAAAAAATACATTAAACAAAAAAAAAACTACTCATTATAAATACCCTTAACATACAACCAAAGGTAGGTCTTATGTCCACTGTGATTAGGTGATGGAACTAAGGAGGGGACGGTCAAGTTTTTTTTGTAAAACCATCTGGGCCCTTGGGTACCAGCTTCTTACTCCTCCGAAGTCCAGCTGGCTAGTTATCACCTTGGACACAAAGCGAGGGTAGATCAGAAAAGGTTGACGGGTGTGCATGTTTGATTCCAAGTCTCTCATGAGAAACTTGGAGAAGTTGTATTGTTTCTCTTGTACAACTGCATGTATCACCTCCATCGTCCTGTAATACAGCTCGTTGAAGTGTCATATCTTCTTTGAGAAGCAGGCACTGAGCTGTGTCACCAAGTACTGGAATGGTTGAATGAAACCAGACTTGCTGATCTGCCTTGAAACATTTGGTGTGCGGTAACCCATGTCCTTCAGGTTTTGTTCCAGCATTTCTCTCTTGAAGAAGGTGGTGTCTGGATCATCAGCTAGCTGGAGGGCATCTCTGAGAGTTTCCTCCTTTAGAATTATTTTAAAACCACCCATCACCTTGCTTTCTATCCACATGCTGGTTCCTCTGAAGATGGTTTCAGAATTCCACCAGAACTCTTAAAGGAGTTCAGGGTAGATCGTGACTTGTGTAGATACAGCATAGCCCAAAGGACTTTGCTTTATCATGTTGTACACTGGCCGGTAGTCCTCCCATGCAGGACCTTCCAGATTAGACCTAAGTCTAAGGTTGTGTTGTGTGTGTAGTGGGAGAGGAAAGTGCTCGGATTTCATTTCTCTTGCCATTTTTTTTAAATGAAATTTCTGAGAAAGTTTTGAAGTGAAGGTTGTGTGTGTAGTGAAGAAAGTATTCAAGAGTTGTTAATATTTATAGATGAAAGTGATAGTTATGCCATAAATGGTATTAACAACTCAAGATTTTCTTTCCCCTTTTCTTTCTCTTCATTTAAGATGATATCTGGTGCAGAGAATACATGGCAGAGTTTGAAGTCCCCATTGGTGAGTAAGTATTGTGTAACTAGGCGGCAGCTTTTATAGCCCTTAATCATTTTTATGCCTCCGTGTCTCTCTATACTTCTTATGAAGGATGACGTTGCATGCATTGGAAGTAGAAGAAAATTCAATTTTCTGCAAAAAATTTTCCTATGACAGTTGATTATCCCTATGGTGGCTTTGAATTTATCTTAATGCAAGTTACTTTCCCCCTATTTGATTTTTTTAATTTAAACAAAGAAGAAAAAAAAAATTCAAAAACAGAATATCTACAGTTATGTTTATACAAATATGAGATATGAATAAAGAATGATGAGTTTCATAAAATTTTCTTTATAATCAGGGGTGATTATGATGTTTTCACAAATTTTCTGATATTTATCAGAAATTCTGATGGTTCAACAGATTTTTTGATGATTCATCGGATTTTCTGATGATTCATCGGATTTTCTGATGATTCATCGGATTTTCTGATGAATTTCCAGAGTTGGGATAACTTATCAGTTTTTCTGAAATTTCATCAGATTTATGAATTTCTTTATCAGAAATCTGTTGTTTCATCATCAAAAATTTGTTTACACCCAGATTTTCTCTTTTAGACTCATCAGTTTGATTTTCATTCTGTGACATTGCATTTTCTGAAATATCTTCATCTTTTATGTTAACCATGCCAAGTTTGCTGATTAGAAAATTGTGTCTCTTTTCATCAAGAGGTTTTGTAAAAATGTCAGCAATTTGGTTTTCTGTTGGAACAAAGTACATCTCTATGTTACCTTTTTCAACATGATCCTTTATGATGTGATATCTGACATCTATGTGCTTGGTTCTGGAGTGATGAATTTGATTTTCTGTTATTGCAATTGCACTCTTTGAGTCACATAGAATGGGTATTTTTGTCAGATTTACTCCATAATCCTTCAGTTGAGTTTGCATCCACAGCACTTGTGAACAGCAACTTGCTGCTGCTACATATTCAGATTCAGCTATTGATGTTGCAACACAGTTTTGTTTCTTACTTGCCCAACATACCAACTTATCTCCCAAGATTTGACATGCATCAGGTGTGCTCTTTCTGTTAATTTTGCATCCTGCATAATCTGCATCTGCGTATGCAATTAGTTCAAGATTTGTATCTTTAGGATACCAGAGACCAAGTTCTGATGTGCCTTTTAGATATTTAAAAACCCTTTTTACTGCTTTTAGGTGAGATTCTTTAGGATTGCATTGATATCTTGCCAGAAAACATGTTGCAAACATAATATATGGTCTACTTGCAGTTAAGTATAACAATGATCCTATCACCCCCCTATAGGTTTTAATATCCACACAGGTTCCTTCTTTATTAGAATCAAGTTTGTTCCCTGTTGCCCTGGGAGTTTTTGAAATTGAGCAATTTTCAAGTGAGTATTTTTTCAAAATTGTTTTCACATACTTAGATTGACTCAGAAATATTTCATTATTTCTTTGTTTGACTTGTAAACCTAAGAAAAAAGTTAACTCACCCATCATGCTCATTTCAAAGTGGCTGATCATCAATTTCTGAAAATTTTTGCAAAACTTTTCATTTGTTGATCCAAAGATAATGTCATCAACATAAATTTGGACTAACAAAGTGTGGTTCTTGTGTGTTTTAAGAAAAAGAGTTGTATCAATAGTACCTTTTGAAAAGCCAGAATTGAGTAAGAAGTTTGAAAGTGTTTCATACCATGCTCTTGGAGCTTGTTTCAAACCATACAAGGCTTTGTTTAATTTGTAAACATGGTTTTGAAATTTAGGATCAACAAAGCCTTCAGGTTGATGCACATAAACTTCTTCCTCAATCTTACCATTCAGGAATGCAGATTTCACATCCATTTGATATACTTTGAAGTCTTTGGATGCAGCATAAGCAAGAAATATTCTTACTGCTTCTAATCTGGCCACTGGTGTAAAAGTTTCATCATAGTCAATACCTTCTTGTTGACAATAACCTTTGACCACTAACCTTGCCTTATTCCTGGTTATTATTCCATTTTCATCTGATTTGTTTCTAAATACCCATTTTGAGCCTATGACAGATTTGTCTTTTGGCTTTGGCACCAGATCCCATACCTTACTCTTTTCAAACTGATCAAGCTCTTCTTGCATTGCTTGAATCCAGTCTGAATCATTAAGAGCTTCTTTGACAGACTTGGGTTCTATCTTGCTTAAGAACCCAGCAAAAGCACACTCATGTGCTGTGGCAGATCTTGTTCTTACACCATATTCTGGATTACCAATGATGTCAGAATGAACATGTCCTTTTATCTATCTCAACTTGTTGTGAAAAGTTGTTGGTTCTGATGGATTTGAAGTTTCCCCCCTGAACAATTGGCTCATTTGTTTGGAATGTATCAGAATTTTGATTGTCAGATGTATTTTCATTGTTCTGATTCATGGTTTCTGATACATTTTCCATTTGTTCTGCAGGGTTAGCACATGAATTATCTATTGATTTGTTTGTGAGAGATTGATCATGTTCTAGGAAATCTTCTGTTATCATTTCAAAAAGATGTTCATATTTTTCTTGTTTATCAGAAAGGTTTATTTCCTTCATATATTCATCATAAATTCCTGTTTCTGATGAATCATCAAAAGATACATATAAACTTTCTCTGATTGTCCTTGTGTTTAGTATAAAAACTCTATATGCTTTTGAGGAGAATGAATAACCAAGAAAAATACCTTTTTATGCTTTTCTGTCAAATTTCTCAAGACTTTCAAAATCATTGAAAACAAAACATCTACAACCAAATGTGTGTAAAAATTTGACACTTGGAAGTCTTCCATTTATAATGTTGTAGGGTGTTTTATTGTGTCTTTTGTTGATTATGGACCTGTTTTTGGGTAAAACAAGCATTTGCTATTGCCTCTGCCCAAAAATGAGTGGGCAGTTTTGTATGAGCAAGCATTGTTCTGGCTACTTCCACTAAAGTTCTGTTCCTTCTTTCTACCACTCCATTCTGTTGAGGTGATCTTGGAGCAGAAAAGTCATGAGATATTCCTTTGCTTACAAGGAAACTTTCAACTTTTGAGTTCTTAAATTCTATTCCATTATCTGTTCTGATCCTTCTGACTGTCAATTTTAACATATTTTCAATTTTTTCTGACAAAATTTATGATCAGATCAGGAGTTTCACTTTTCTTTCTTAAAAACTCTACCCATGTGTATCTGGAAAAATCATCTACAATTACAAGTATATACTTCTTTCCAGAAAAGCTTTCAGTGCTTATGGGTCCACAAAGATCCATATGCAAAAGTTCTAAACTTTGTGTTATTGAAGTTTCGAAAATTGTTTTGTGTGAGCTTCTTTTGGATTTACCCATTTCACAAGCTTCAAAAATTTTATCCTTCTTTGAGGATATGAAAGGTAATCCTTTTACCAGTCCTTTTCTTGCCAATTTGCTCACATTTTTAAAGTTTAAGTGGGCTAACCTTTTGTGCCACAACTAACTACTACCTTTGTTAATTTTTGAAAATAAACACAATTTTGGATGTTTGTTTTCTTCTTTAAAATCAAAATAGTAGATTGACTGTCTTATTCTTTTTCCACTTTAATAGATCTTATTATCATCCATGCCAATTAACAAGCATTTTTTCTGGTAAAAAGGTTACCTGAAAACCTTTATCACAGAATTGACCACAACTTAGCAGATTGTACTTTAAGCCTTCTACATAGGCTACTTTTTCTATGGTCAAACATCCATACTTTATGCATCCATACCCCAAAATCCTCCCTTTTACTCCATTCCCAGAATTAACCATTTTACCCTGTTTTGAAACAAAATTACTGAGTAAGCTCTTGTCCCCAGTCATGTGCTTGGAGCTTCTAGAATCGCAGTACCAGATCTGTTGCACATGATGGTCCTGAAATGGAAAAATTAGAGGGTTTTTAGTACCCAGACTTGCTTGGGTACTTTTGTGATGAAATTTTAATTAGATTATCTTCTTTTTATGATCTTTCATCAGAATATATATTGCATGCTGAGCCATGAATAGATTTTTCAACTTTTGATTGGAGATGGTATTGAATCAGCTTCAGTATGTCAACACACATACAATTTTCTTTATTAGAATTTTCTGATTTCTTTTCTTGTGATGGAATGAGTGGATAATTTTGAAACTTTGAGTGAACTGCTTCTGGAATTTTTAAATATTTTTGTTTGGATTCATTCCTTTTTGCTTTTAAGTTGAGTTTTGAGATTTCAAAAGAGTTCTCAGAACTTGTTGATCTGCATGATTCTGAATCAGATTCTGATGAAAATTTATCAGAAATCTGATGTGTTGCTTTCACAAAGATAGTGGGTTTAATTTCACTTGTTTTTACATACCCTAAACCCTCACCTTTGTTCTTTGGTGTAGCTTCAATAAAGTTAATGAATTCCTGAAGGGGTAAGGTCCCTAAACATCGCCTTAAGTACTTGGGACCATACCACAACCGCATCTTCTAGCCTTCTTTAGACCTTGCGCGGCCGCACACTAGTCCTACAAAGAAAACTTAGGAAGAAAACAACAGGCAGCACTTGCGCGACGAAAGGAAGCTAACGAATCCTTGCGCCAATCTCCATAGCAAATAAGGATAAAAATCCTAATAAACATTCCGCATAAATAGTACCCAGACTTGAATATTATCTACTCCACTGATGCCATACGGTAAGGAACCACACAGGATTACATATATAATCTTCTGGAAGACTCCATCGTGCATCACCAGACGGTTATAACCGTCTGGCCACGTGTCATCATCCCAGGCTCCCTTGAAGTCACGATGATGGCACGGAATTGAAGAGAGATCTTCATTTGCCCACTTTCCATGTGGCAATACCCCAACCATTGATCAAAAGATCGCGATTCGTGTGCTCTCACATCCGTTAAGTAATTAACGGAAGGAAAAATAACCGCTTACGGAGTTAGCACTTTCTGTCAATATTTCATCAACAAGTTTTCCCGCCCAAACTTCAGCTATAAATAGAAGGATAATTCAGGTATAATCTTCAAGTTACATTCACTTCACTTACACTCATTCTTCTTCATTAAACCTGTACTTATTCTCACGCCGGAGGGTGGTCACGGAGAGAACCCCCATTCTCCCCGTGGCGAGTCTAACGGTGGTTGTTTTGCAGTTACTGTGAAGAGAAGAAGATCTATCACCCACGAACCGAACGAGGAGAAACCAACCCTTTTATGCAGAACCGATCCCCCTGGTTTATTTGATTCCGGTCAATTAACCAGTGTTTCTTCATTGGCGTCCACCGATTTCTCAGTTTCATCCGTTTTTTCTCATTTCGATTCATTTTTTCTTCATCCTCTGTTTCACATGGCAGAGAACATATCACTTCACCCATCAGGTCCTCGATCTGAATTCAAGGGTTCTACAACCCAAGATATTCAGCTCGACGGAATCATGGGCAACGAAGGAAGCAACAAAGGTCATCTGAAAGAAAACGACCCCTTGGTAGAAATAGGAGTTTGTAACCATCCAGATCTATTCCGGGAACAAACTCCAGACCACAGCTTTGCCAAGATCCAGATCGCCATAAACCAAATTTTTGCACTAAACGCTAGATCTGAGTTGTTAAACAACAGATCTGATACTCAAGAAGTAATTAAGGAAAAATTCGGCACTACAGTGTTGGACCCACAGTTAGCCTGTCAGTGGGACATCCAATCCAGTAGTCACAAAGAAATGATACGAAAATCAGATGATACCAATCACCAGGAAGCCGAACCAAAGCAGATAAACATGGTGCAAGGAGGTCCCTCACGAAGGCCGAAAAAACGAAGCCATAATCAACATTGGAGAGAGCAGCAAGTTGTATTTCCTGTCGTCCCCGGAGGTCCTCAGGAAGAACGTCCAGTAATTATCACCGGTATCTTCGGCCACTACAGAACTGACTACATGTTCATAGATCCAGGAAGCTTGATGGATATAATCTATGAACAGTGTTTCAAACAACTTGATCCAGAAGATAAAGCACTCTTAGAGCCAGTTGATTTCCCTCTCACTGGTTTCTGCAACGAAGCTGTTTTTCCATTGGGACAAATTGCTTTTCCAGTGACTCTCTCAAATGGCGGACATTCGCGCACAGTCACAGTAAATTTCATGGTTATGTCAGCAACATCGCGCCATGATGTACTGCTGTGAAGACGATCGCAGAGAGAATTCAGCATGATTACTTCCATACCGCACGCTGCTTGCGGCTTTCCAACGGAAACCGGGGTAGCAATTCTATATTCCAGCATGGAAGTCATGTACGTGGATGATGAGCCACCAGCAAAGGTTGCCAAACCTTCAACATCAAACGAACCAGAAAAATGGGTTCTCAATGAAGAGTATCCAGAACAGACCATCTTACTAGGGCATGCCATTTCACCGGTAATACGGATACAGTTGAAGGAATTACTTTCAAACAATAAGGACATCTTAGCCTGGTGCCCAACAGACATGACTGGGGTACCACTAAATATAGCGCAACACTGTTCAAACGTCCGACCCTCAGCAGAACCCGTCGCGCAAGGAAGACGCAGACTCAGCGCAGAAAAGGTAGAAGCGATGAATGAGCAAGTAACAGAGTTACTCAACGCCGGGATCCTGCGCGAAGTACAATACCAGACCTGGGTCCCCAACCCACTAATGGTTAAAAAACACAATGGTGGGTGGCACATGTGTGTCGACTTCAAAGACCTCAACAAAGCCTGCCCGAAAGATTGTTATGCGCTACCAGAAATAGACAAGAAAGTTGACTCTCTAGCGTCTTTCCGCTGGAAGTGTTTTTTAGACTGTTATAAGGGCTATCATCAAGTCCAGATGAAAGAGGAAGACGAAGACGAAGACGAAGACAAAACAGCCTTTCGTACAGATAAAGGCATCTTTTGCTATACGAAAATGCCTTTTGTCTTCGCAATGCAGGAGCTACTTACCAGTGCTTGATGGATACAGTCTTCGGGGAAGACATTGGTAAAACAGTAGAAGTTTATATGGATGACCTCGTCATCATGAGCCAAGAAGAAGAGACCATGCTTGCAAACATTCAGCGCACATTTGATTCTTTGCGCAACATCAATCTAAAACTTAACCCAACAAAGTGCTCCTTCGGAATGGAAGAGGGAAAATTTTTGGGGTTCATAGTAACCAGAGACGGTTTTAAGGTCAACCCGGAGAAGGTACACGCCATCCAGCTAATGCTATCTCCTGCAACAGTGAAAGAATTGCAACAAATCGCGGGACGATTAGCAGCCTTGAACAGATTCTTGGCAAATCACGCTGCGAAATCTTATCCGTTCATTAGCACATTGCGCAATTGTGCCAAGACGAGCCATTTTTAGTGGACACCAGAAGCGGAGATAGCCTTCAAGCAAATGAAGGAATGTCTAATCCAGTTACCAACATTGACAGCACCACGAGAAAAAGAACCGTTAATCTTACATCTGTCCGCAGCAGAGGTAGCGGTTGGCGTAGTATTAATGGTAGAAAGAGAGGCCATCCAAACTCCGATATACTACATTAGTAAGATGCTAACCGGCCCAGAGACGCGTTACTCGATGATAGAAAAACTGGTCCTCGCATTGGTACATGCATCACGAAGACTATGCCGGTATTTCTCTGGTCATGTTATTACAGTCCTCACTAATTACCATCTAGGCCAAATTCTGTCAAAACCCGATGTCGCGGGAAGATTGGTCAAATGGGCCATTGAGCTAGGAGGATACAATATCCTATATAGACCTCGACCATCAATCAAAGGGCAAGTATTACCAGACTTCGCCACAGAAGTTCCCATAGACAAAGTACAGGAATGCGAGGCGATCCAAAACCCTATTCTAGTCTTCGACGATAGGGTTTGGACGTTGCACACAGACGGAGCTTCTAACGATGATGTTGTAGACGCAGACCTCCGACTGGTTAGCCCAGATGATCACGAGCTTACATACGCAATACGCCTAGATTTCAAAAGTACAAACAACGAGGCAGGATACGAAGCATTTCTTGCAGGCCTTCGTTTGGCACTTAAAATGGGAGCAAAAAACCTCGAGGCTCACGTCGATTCAAAGCTAGTCACTGAACAAGTTAATGGCCATTATGACGCTAAAGGCGAAGCCATGGCTTTATACCTGGAGCAAGCACGAATGCTTATCAGCCAGTTCCAAACATTCAAAATAGTTCACATAAACAGAAGTGAAAATAAACACGCAGACGCGTTGAGCAAATTGGCTGCCACCAGTTTCAAGCATCTAGCAAAAGAGGTCTGCATTGAGGTATTATCCAATCCATCCGTTCCTCTAAAACAAGTAAACATCATCGAGGTCGGCAGCCCATCCTGGATGTCCCCGATCATCATGTACGTGCAACATTGCAAACTTCTAGAAGGGAAAGCAGAAGCTAGGAAGATCCAGAACAAAGCGCTGAACTATGAAATAGCAGACGGTATTTTATACCGGAAGCCATTTATGGGCCCACTCCTACGCTGTGTCGATAAAACAGATGCGCAGTACTTAGTCAGAGAAATCCACGAAGGATTATGTGGGATACACGCCAGACCACGCAAGGTAGTAGCAAAGATAATGAGCGCAGGCTACTACTGGCCAGGAATGCATGTGGACGCGGTGGAATTGTTGCGCAAATGCGCAGCATGCCAGCGCCATGCACCAAAAACCCTCCGTCCAAAAAATCCTCTAGTACCGGTCACCCCCGCCTGGCCTTTCGAACAGTGGGGTATATACCTTGTCGGTCCTTTTCCTGACGCGCCAGGCGCAGTCAAATTCATTATTGTGGCAGTTGACTACTTCACTAAGTGGGTAGAAGCTAAGGCATTGGCGTCAACTACAGTGATGGTAATCCGCAAGTTTATATGGGAACATATCATCTGTTGGTTCGGGTTTCCCTTGCGCATTATTTCAGATAACGACACAAATTTTGCCTCAGAAGACCTCCAGAAGTGGTTTAAAGAAATGAAGATCGAGCACAACTTTGCCTCTGTGGTGCACCTACAAGCAAATGGGCAGGTCAAAAGTATAAATAAACAGATAGTTGATGGCATCAAGGCGAGATTGGGGACGGCACGCAGAGGATGGGTAGATGAGCTCCCCAGCATCCTGTGGGCTCATCGCACCATGCCAAAAACTAGTACGGGGGAAACCCCATTTAGCCTGGTATATGGATCAGAGGCAGTAATACCAGCATAAATAGGCCTCCAGTCGCCGCGCATGATTGCCATGGAGAAACAAGACAACAAAAAACAACGAAGGATGGATCTAGACCTTCTCGAGGAAAGGCGCGAAAATGCGGCCATTGCGGAGGCAAGGTATAAATCCAAACTTGAAAAATACTACAAAGCGCGCGTTCGGATATGTACCTTCGTCCCAGGAGACTTCGTCCTGCGCGACAACGAAGCGTCCAACGCGGAGAAGCCTGGAAAATTAGCACCTAAATGGGAAGGACTATACATTATCAACGAGGTCCTAGGGAAAGGGGCGTACACCCTAAAAAGACTCGACGGAACAACCGTTCCCCGCACTTGGAACGCGCAGCAGCTGCGCAGGTGCTACATATGACCAAGCCAAGCTATACGCCACAAAGAGCCAAACTTTTACAGGTAATGTATTTTTTCCATTCCACTTTGTATTATCGGCCCCGCGCCTTATTAATACAAAGATTATCTTTACATATGTTCTTGTTTATTACAAATTGCATGTAATTCCTTTGGTATACACGAAAACAATATGGTGAACATTGTAAGCATCATGAACGGTCTAATACGCATAAGCCCCGCGCACAGTCTAGACATACGTTCACACATGAGCACAATACCATTCTCATTCGCTTTACCTAAACAAAGTAATTATACACATGCAACATATTGTAATTCAAACATAAACTAATATGCTACAAGCAACAAACACAAAACATGAATGCATCACATTGCATCAAAAAGAAAAAGTTACTAGTGCAGCAAAGCACCTTTAGCAACATTTACATCAGTAGAGCATTTAAACGTTCTTTACAAAGTAAACAAAAAGAAACATAGCTACAACCTCAGCAGAGGTATACAGTATTTCCCTAAACCACCAAAACCGGAAGGATCAACAGTCAGCTCATCATCACTATCAGCAGCAACTGTCACCTGATTACCAGTGGGGGGGTACAGAACAACACCTGTTCCGACGCTGGTACACTATCAAACATTGACCCTTCCGATTTGTCGGAAAATGTTGCATCAGGGCATCAACAGACAACAGAACGACCCCTTCATCACCAACATCTTTCAACCGATGAAAATCACAACCGGTGCCCACAGATTTATGAAGAACGGAACCAGAAGGTCCCTCATCTCCGGCGACCTCCTTCGGTAGAGAACCAGCAAGCAAAAGTAAACCTTCAGCAGCCTCGTAGACCTTCAAGACTTCCAAAAGTCGTCGAGAACGAGTGGATCGCCTAGCTTTCATATCGCCAAATCTGGTAAAAGGTTTGCAATTTCCACATGTATATATAATAAAGTAACACCAGCATCGATAAGAGGGAAAGAAAAGATCGTAATGATTAACTATCAAATCATCTCCCTTTGAAACGACGCTACCAGGGTAAACGTCATATCTCATTTAATACATTCTGACAAACGTCTGCACATATCCCAAAGGAAGAAAATGAAAAAAGGTACCAATTTATACATTTTTATTTACGAGTGACGTAATAAAGGTCAGATCATGACTAAACAAGCTCAGAATAAAGAAGAAATTCACAAATCTTCTTCAACAAAGAAGTCAAGATTTTCCAAATACAAATAATGAGCAAAAGTATCTTCCCCCCCCCCCCCCCAAAAAAAAGTGAGAGAGAGAAGAATATTCTCCCCCTTCGCACCAAAAACTCAACAGCAAAAGCATTTCTCTCATAGTCCAGTGCTCCACTTATTTGCATAAGAGCAATACTAGACTGGGGGAACTTGAAGGGGTAAGGTCCCAAAAACATCGCTTCGAGTACTTGGGACCATACCACAACCTCATCTTCTAGCCTTCTTTATACCTTGCGCGGCCGCACACTGGTCCTACAAAGAAAACTTAGGAAGAAAACAACAGGCAGCACTTGCGCGACGAAAGGAAGCTAACGAATCCTTGCGCCAATCTCCATAACAGATAAGGATAAAAATCCTAATAAACATTCCCGCATAAATAGTACCCAGACTTGGATATTATCTACTCCACTGATGCCATACGGTAAGGAACCACACAGGATTACAGCTGTAATCTTTTGGAAGACTCCATCGTGCATCACCAGATGGTTATAACCGTCTGGCCACGTGTCATCATCCCAGGCTCCCTTGAAGTCACGATGATGGCACGGAATTGAAGAGAGATCTTCACTTGCCCACTTTCCACGTGGCAATACCCCAACCATTGATCAAAAGATCGCGATCCGTGTGCTCTCACATCCGTTAAGTAAATAACGGAAGGAAAAATAACCGCTTACGGAGTTAGCACTTTCCTTCAATATTTCATCAACAAGTTTTTCCGCTCAAACTTTGGCTATAAACAGAAGGATAATTCAGGTATAATCTTCAAGTTACATTCACTTCACTTACACTCCTTCTTCTTCATTAAACCTGTACTTATTCTCATGCCGGAGGGTGGTCACGGAGAGAACCCCCATTCTCCCCGTGGCGAGTCTAACGGTGGTTGTTTTGCAGTTACTGTGAAGAGAAGAAGATCTATTACCCACGAACCGAACGAGGAGAAACCAACCCTTTTATGCAGAACCGATCCCCTTGGTTTATTTGATTCCGGTCAATTAACCAGTGTTTCTTCAATTCCTTAGCTTGTTGAAAACCCTTTACATTTATTTCTTTATCATGAACTTTCTTGTAAAGATCTTTTCTTTCTTTTTCATAAAATTCAATTTTAGCTTTGTGATCTAAGCTTTCTTCTATTAGTAACTGGTTTTCAAGTATAACTTTATTCATGGTTCTTTGCAACTCATCATATTTTTTACTATCTGATTTCTGTTTATCTTGCAGACTTAGAAAATCTGACATGAGTTTATTCAATTTGTGTTCAAGGTCAAGATTATCTAGATTTACCTTATGTTCTGATGTTTCAGGTAGTAATCAGAAAGTGCCATGAGGCAGAAATTAGCCATCTCTTCTTCTTCTTCTTCATCAGAAGAATCATCTGACAGCCATGTATCTGTCCCTGTTATCAAACTGAGTTGTTGTTGCTTCTTTGCTTCTTCCAGCTTCTTCTCATAGTATGCAACATCCTTCAGTTTCTTGGTTTTGCATTCTGATGCATAGTGACCCTTTTTGTTTACATTTGTAACACACAACTTCAGCTTTTCCCTTATCCTTTGATCTTCCTTCATCTCTATATCTTCCTTCCATCCTCCCTCTATCACTTTTCTGGTATCTTTGGCCTCCTCCCCTTAACCTCTGCTCAAAAGTTTTTGTGAGCAATGCAATTGCTTAAGCAAAAGCCGAAAAATCTGATAATGTATCAAAATTTTCAATATTCTGGCAGTTTAAGGTTTGTGGATCATTGATAGGTGTTCTTTGTGAGTTTGAGATTAAAGCTAAAGATCCCCCTCTCTGGTTTGATTCTTCATATATCTCTTCTTCTCTGGGGACCAGAATGCTATATAAGTCATGAAGACTCATATTTCCAAGTTCTAAGGTGGAAGATAAAGTCATGGTTAGACTTCTCCATTCTCTAGGCAAAGTATCCAGAAATTTTATATTCCTTTCATCATTTGATTTTACAATCCCAAATTTCTTTAACTCATTCAAAAGTTTTGCAAATCTCTGATTTGTTTCATATAGTTTTTCATTTGGTAAACTTTTGAATCTCTCATAGGAGGAAACATAATTTGTTCTTTTGTTTCTTTTCATCCTCCCCCCCCCCCCTTCACAAAGATTTTCCAACTGATCCCATATCTCTTTGGCCGATGCACATGCATCAACTTGAGAGAATATGTCATTTGGAAGAGCCATTATTAAAAGTGATTTGGCCCTTTCATCTGCATCCACCAGATCCTTGTCTTCTGGGCTCCAAAGATTTTCACTTTTGGGA
Source organism: Helianthus tuberosus (assembly GCA_030545235.1). Classification (NCBI taxonomy): domain Eukaryota; kingdom Viridiplantae; phylum Streptophyta; class Magnoliopsida; order Asterales; family Asteraceae; genus Helianthus; species Helianthus tuberosus. The sequence continues at coordinate 23,633 of JARYGA010031665.1, forward strand.
GCCCGGGAGGCAGGGATTCCTGGTGATTGATCAGTTGCTGGAATAGCTGGTATTTCAGTCGTTGGTACATGTGGACCCCTTTCAATGGATTGAAACAGAGCTCGGTCATGTCCATTAAGGAAGTTGACCATCCTGATTTTCCATTGTGGGTATTCCTCTCTTGTCACACCCTGACTTTTGCAGAAGCGTGATTACGTGTGACTTGCTTAATATCATTTCATTCAACCATAACAAACAACTATATGATAGAAACCATGATGTTCATCCATTAAAGAGTTTCAAAGTAATACAAACCAACATTGTTTAGCAGAGAACCAAGACTTCAAGTTCATAATACAAACCATCCATATTGTTTAAAGTTCCATAAAGGACTTGACACAAAAGACACTAATTAAACGAGGCTTTGAACCATGTATCCTATCAAGGATAAAACACACGATTCAAACCCTTTAGTACTGGATGATATCATTTATTTGAAGACACAACTTGAAAATCCTTGTTCGCCCGCCAGATCCATAATCAGTTTCCTGAAACACATGTAGTTTGAAAACATCAACAAAAGTTGAGCGCGTTCATGTGTTTTGTATCTGAGCTCGTAATAAACTTGTAATCATTGTAAGTATGTATTTGTAAATCCGGTATGAAAGCGTCCATGAGCAAATCAATTAATGATTTGCAAGGTCATTAATATGTGTGCAACAGCGTAGGAAGGCTCAAACCAAACATATTTTGTACCGGGCTTCCGGCTGGAAGACATAGTCACCACCTTCGGCCACTTCCGGCCCAGGGGTGGGGCTCGCAACACCCAAATAGATCTATCATTCTAGGTTGCACGACTACCTACACACGTGCTACGGTTTATTAGTCGTATGGGTCGTGCCTTGACTTTTAGTCTTAGTTGTTATAACTTAGTATCTTTGAGTTACATTTCTTAGTGTCATCAATAATATTCCAAACTATATAATTATTTGTTAAAATAATAATACATTAACTTAAATTATTTTTATTAATTATTGTAATATTTGTTAAAATAGTATATTTCAACTTGGTACATCAAGTATTTATACATGTATATTTTCCCCCAAGGATGGGTACACTTACACTCGTATTCTTAGAACTGTGTATTTTTGCCAGGTATTGGTGGCGTATTCCGGTGTATTTATACGTACGAGAATACGTATTTTCATTGTATTTATTAAGTATTCTTATACAAAGTTTTGTATTTAATTTTCCGGAATATTATTTCCAACCAATAAAATCATCAATTTATATTCTTAAAATATATATATATTTTAAGAAAACTTTTGTAGAAAATTATTTATAATTCTCCATTGGCAAAAATATTTATACTTTCATATAAACCTCAAAAATAATATATTTTCAAGTTTAACTTAGAAAATATTTATAAATCTATTTTTCACCCCAAAAATAATATATTCTAAATTTGTTAAGAAAATATATATTTTCTCCAAAAATATTATATTTTCTAATTGTTCAAGAAAACATATATATTTTTCTCTACTCAACATAATATATTTTCTTTTTGACAAAAATAAGATATATTTTTGTAAAAATTATAAAAATCATATTTTTCGTTTCCTTGGTTTCCAAAATACCGTTTTACTCACTTGCCAAAAATATATATATATATATAAACTCAATTTTTGGAATATTTATGTAGCTTATATTCCTTGTTTGGTTTGTCCAGTCTTTGGGCATAAATTATATATTTATTTTCTTGGGATTTAGGTAATATTTTGTATTATAATTCTTGGTATTTTGGTACGTTATATTATTTCAAGTCATAAAATAATATAACTAATACACATAATATACAAGTAATCACACAAATTGTGACATCTAAATATATATTTTTCTAAATACATATTTAGTCACTTTTATTTATCAAAAATCAACCTCCAATATTTGTAATTTTTGTAACAAAAATTATGGCATATTTTATATGAAAAACCATGTTTAAAATTTACTTATAACCACTTGTTTAAACATATTTCTCTAAGTGTTTAAATTCTAGAAAAATTCTGCCATAGTTTCCCCTTAAAAATGGAGGTTTCCATGCTTTCAAAGCATATTATTTTCTTTTAAAATCATCACAATTCCACAACAAATCAAACAATACTTACCATAAGCCAAAATCATGCCATTTATACTACTTCATTAACTTGGTTTCTTGAGAAAACTAGTTTTGAAATCATTCATTTACAAGATTTATATTATACTTTGTTCATCATCATTCAAGAAAACATCTTCATATTTCAAGTCCATGTTTACATGAAGTATGATCATCTTGGTTTTTCACAAGATCATCCACTCACTTGCTAGATCATGTGTTTAATCACAATCGAGAAAGTTTCATATGATGTCTAACATCATAAACATAAACAATCAACAATCAAGAAGCATACATACACTTAACCAACATAGATTATTATGATTTTGAGCTTTATGTTATAGATTATGTTCTTGATCTTTGATGTTCTTCATGATTAGTCTTTTACATACACTTTTAACCATCATAAAGAGAAGTAAAATGAGATTAGATGAGTCTTACTACTAGCACAAGGCTAGGGAAGAGGTTCAAGATGAAGATGATGATAAACTTGATGGTTAATAGCTTGTGAGAAAGGTCCTTCAAGCTTCTATGGCACCAAGCTACTTATCCTAGCTCCTTACACCTTTGTATCACTAGAGAATTGGATGAACAAGACTTGAAGATGGTGGTAGGGGTGGTGGTATTCTCGGTCATGAATGGAGGAAGAGAGGAAAGAGTTTGAGTGTTGTGAAGTTTGTGAGAAAATGAAGGAATGATGAACTCTTGGTTAATTATATAAACTCCCAACACTACTTAATCTAGTGTGTAAAGTGTCTTTAAAGAATGCAACATGATCCAATAAAATATGCAAAGAAAATCAAGGGTGGGGGCAACCCTTGAACCGTCGCCAACCGGGGGGTGGGGGTCATGGTTAGTATGCAATGGATGGTTAAGGATTCTAGTTAGGTTATAAGTGTTTAAGTTAGTGTTTTTGGTTGTTATATTGTTATATGTTGTGTTATGATGTTCGGGGACCATAACTGTCACACCCCCAAAATCCACACGCGGAGTATCACCGCTTGGAGGCGTGACTGACCAGGATCAAGCCACCAATCATATTGAACAATGTGATAGTAAATGTAATCTAACCAAACAACATGAAAGGTGTTCAAATCAAAAGTATAGTTTCAATGTTTAGCGGAAGCATAAATGTAAAACCCAACATAAGTAATAAGTTTGTAATGTCATAAAAGGTTAACATGGCATCCATAATCCATGTTCCACAACGACTGCGCCTCCCGTGCAAGCTCCATGTGTACCTAAGGTCCTGTAAGGCATGTAACAGAGAGTCAACAACTAGTTGAGCGAGTTCACAGTTGGTTGTTCAGTTATAGTAATTGTATTGTAAACCATATGTTCATTTAGTAACCCATGTATCGTATGTACTTGAATCGCAGTCTCCTAGACATGTGTGCGAAGATTAGTGGGGGTTTCCCATGTTTTCTAGACTAGGTATATTTGTATCGCAACCCACCCGGCATGTGTGCGAAGTTTAGAGTATGGTTCGCAGCCATCCCAGGCATGTGTGCGAAGATTAGAGTATGGGTCGCAGCCATTCCAGGCATGTGTGCGAAGATTAGTTCTATTATCGCAGCCATTCCCGGCGTGTGTGCGAAGTGAAGTATATGTATCACTAGTCTAGCAGTATCTACCATTAACCTTCCTCTCCCGAGGCCTATGGTATGTAATTCCGATAACAATTTAAGCACAAGTAATCATCCAAACCCATTCCCAACCCCGGGAATCCCATGCCTTGGTAAGAGTGTGAACTCACCTTGGTTTGCTCGGTATGCTAAGTATGTACTCACAGTTAATCAATCACGTCCTATAGTATGCACGTGTACATAATCAGTTTATATTCGCGAGGTTCATGCATGCAAATTAAATCACCAAGTAGCATAAATCACGTATTCAAAATCATACAAGTCATGCTTTTCACTTAACGGCAGTTAACTAACTCAGTTAACTTTAACAGAATCTAACTAGGTTACTGTGTGAATTACCCCATCGGCGAAACACCCTTGTTTCGCCATAAGCCCCTTCGACGAAACACTTCCGTTTCGTCGTTAGATCCCTCGGCGAAACACTTTTGTTTCGTCATGCGTTTCGTCGAGACTGGTTCCGGCGAAACACATTTGTTTCGTCGGATCTGTTTCGCCGTGATTCGGTTTCGTCATTAAGTCAGTTACGTCGTGACAACATATCAGTTACAAAATATTAACACATAAACCCTAATCATTGCCAACAGCCGTCGTCAACATCATCGATCATCATCATTAACAAATCATTTATGTAATATCGCTAATCACCAAATAATAATACAGTTATGTATTATATCATGAACCGAGCAGGCAAATATCCAATATATTTACACATATGAAACATTAACAATTAACAAATTTCATTCATAAAAACCATCAAATATTCCCTGACCCTTCCCATGAAGTTATGATTATAGTGGCTGACAACATGAAGTGAGGGTTATCCCAATGGCTGCACTTTCTAAACATCTCATATGCATACAATTCCCAAGGCAATAATTATATTCTACCAAGAGACAAGCATTCCATCATCAATCGATCATTATCCAGATGTTGTGATCATCACCTATTCAACATATCCCTTTACATAGAATTCCAATCTGTTGAACATCTATTATAATACTACAGTTTTGCACATAACATCACCACTCACATATCAGATCTTAACTTACACGAATATTAATCGATAACCATAATAATCTGATATCATCAAGAATCACCCCTAGTTATGATCTAACATTACTCAACAATAGATAATACAAATTTCTAATAGATAATCAAGAGATGGTTTAAATCAAATAATCATACTAAGATCGACACTAACCGCGACACAATACAATGATGTTTCGAGAGAGTTTGCTGCCGCCAGTCGCTTAGGGAGAGTCTAGGGTTTGCCGATAAAAAAATTTCACGTAAAGGTTTGAAGGAAATAAATAATAAATCGCTACTGGGCCTAAGGCCCAATCTTGTTTTCGTTGAACATGTGGTGGACGAAATCACTTCTTGATTTCGTGGTGTATGTGTTCGGCTAGGGAGGTTGATTTCATGAGTTCCATGTTTATTTTTAATTCCCCGTACACAATATTAATACAACACATTATTATAACATAGATGCTCATATTGCACTACAATATATAGAACACACTAAATGCACACCATATATATCATGTCAATCAAACGCGGTTTAGCATATTACAACGCGTACAGTTGTGAAACAAACAAGTCGTGTCAATAAACGATCTAAACAATTAACGTGCACTAGTGCGAAGATGGAATCTTGGAAACTCGAGTTGTCACATTATCCCCAACTTGAAAGAAATTTCATCCCGAAATTTAGCGCGCGGTTACAGAGGAAGCTAGTTGTGATGTGTTGTTTACTGGTTTTCCTGGGGTGTCACATCATCCCCCCGTTGATTTGGAATTTCGTCCCGAAATTCTGTAGTAGCTTCAGCCTCAGTAGTGGTTGCACTGTTTCCGAATAACTGGGGATACTTGAGTTTCATTTGGTTTTCTCGTTCCCAGGTGAACTCTGGGCCACGAAAGGAGTTCCAACGAACTCGAACAAGAGGTATTCTGGTGTGCTTGAGGACCTTAACATCCCGGTCCGTGATTTCAACTGGTTCCTCGATGAATCGCAACTGATCGATAGTAAGCTCCTTCAAAGGAACTATGAGGGTCTCATCTGACAGACACTTCTTCAGATTCGACACGTGAAAGACGTTGTGAACTGCACTGAGTTCAACAGGTAAGTTCAGTCTGTAGGCCACTTTGCCTATTTTCTCAATGATTTCGAACGGTCCGACGTATCGTGGGTTAAGTTTGCCTCGTTTGCCAAAACGAACCACACCCGTCCAGGGTGAAACTTTGAGTAGCACTCGATCCCCAACTTGGAATTCGAATGGTTTCCTGCCCCTTTCGGCATATGCTTTCTGACGGTCACGAGCTGCCTCCATGCGTTGTCGTATCTGAGCAATCTTTTCTGTAGTATCAACTACAAGTTCTGGACCCGTGATCTGACTATCACCCACCTCTGCCCAACAAAGAGGTGACCGGCATTTACGTCCGTACAATGCCTCAAATGGAGCAGCTTTAATGCTGGTGTGGTAGCTGTTATTGTACGAAAATTCCACAAGTGGCAGATGTTTTTCCCAGCCATTTCCAAAGTCAATTACGCACGCCCGAAGCATGTCTTCTAGAGTTTGAATAGTGCGCTCAGACTGCCCATCCGTCTGAGGGTGATAAGCTGTGCTCATGTCTAATCGTGATCCGAAAGATTTGTGCATCGCTTTCCAAAGTTCTGAAGTGAAACGTGCATCACGATCGGAAATAATAGAGGTGGGCACCCCGTGCCTTGAAACCACTTCTTTCAAGTAAACGTCTGCTAAAGTAGAGAACTTGTCTGTTTCCTTGATAGCCAAGAAGTGAGCAGACTTTGTGAGTCGATCCACGATCACCCAAATAGTATTGTGACCACGTTGAGATCTAGGCAGGCCAGTAACAAAATCCATGGAAATTTGTTCCCATTTCCATTGTGGTATCTCAGGTTGTTGGAGTGGGCCTGAAGGTTTCTGATATTCCGCTTTGACTCTCGCACAAGTCAAACACTTGCTAACGTAAGTTGCTATGTGAGCTTTCATGCTAGGCCACCAATATGTAGTTTTCAAGTCGTGGTACATCTTATCCGAACCAGGATGTACTGAGTAGCGAGACTTATGAGCTTCATCCATTACAAGCTCGCGTAAGTTACCATAGAGTGGGACCCAGATGCGTCCTATTACATAGTAAGCACCGTCTGCCTTTTGTTCTAACCATTGTCTTGAGCCGCGTAGAGCTTCAGCCCTGACGTTTTCTGGTTTCAATGCTTCTACCTGAGCATCTCGTATCTGAGAAGGGAGACTAGACTGAATAGTGAGTTGCAACGCTCATACACGCCTAGGTGTAGTATCCTTTCGACTGAGGGCGTCAGCCACCACATTGGCTTTGCCCGGATGGTACTTTATAGCACATTCGTAATCGTTCAGTAATTCGACCCATCGTCGTTGTCGCATGTTCAATTCTTTCTGCTTGAAGATATGCTCGAGACTCCTGTGATCTGTGTAGATGGTGCACTTGGTGCCATACAGGTAATGTCGCCATATCTTGAGCGCGGAAACAACAGCTCCCAGCTCTAAATCATGTGTAGTGTAATTCCGTTCGTGAATCTTAAGTTGGCGCGAAGCATAAGAAATGACTTTATCCCGTTGCATCAACACACATCCAAGACCTTGGATGGATGCGTCGCAGTAGACTACAAAATCGTCCGTGCCTTCAGGCAATGAGAGGATAGGTGCGCTACAAAGTCTATCCTTTAAGTGTTGAAACGCTGTCTCCTGTGTAATACCCCAACGGTAAACAACACCTTTCTGTGTCAGTAATGTAAGCGGCTGTGCAATCTTTGAGAAGTCTTTGATGAACCGTCTGTAATAACCCGCCAAACCCAAGAATTGGCGTATTTCAGTTGGTGTACGAGGCGCAGGCCAGTTCTTGATCGAATCTACCTTGGATGGATCAACATGAATCCCATCCTTGTTTACCACGTGGCCTAGGAAGTGGACTTCACGAAGCCAGAAGTCGCATTTTGAAAACTTGGCGTATAGTTGTTCCGTTCGAAGGAGTTCCAAAATAAGTCGTAAGTGCTGCTCGTGTTCCTCCTAACTCTTCGAATAGATCAGGATGTCATCTATGAAAACAATGACGAACTTGTCAAGATAAGGTTTGCACACCCTGTTCATAAGATCCATGAAAACCGTAGGCGCGTTCGTTAGCCCGAATGGCATGACCAAAAACTCGTAATGGCCGTAGTGAGTTCTGAATGCTGTTTTGGAGACGTCCTCATCCCGGACTCTCAGTTGGTGATATCCTGACCTCAGGTCAATCTTCGAGTAATAGCTCGACCCTTGCAACTGGTCGAATAAGTCGTCGATACGTGGAAGAGGATAGCGATTCTTCACGGTCACCTTGTTCAGTTCGCGGTAATCTATGCACATACGGAAGGTACCGTCTTTCTTCTTCACAAATAATACTAGAGCTCCCCAGGGCGAAGAGCTAGGACGTATGAAACCCTTTTCCAAGAGTTCTTGCAATTGCTTAGATAGTTCTTCCAGTTTAGTTGGAGCTAAGCGATAAGGTGCTCGAGCTATGGGTGCTGCTCCTGGAGCTAGCTCGATCTGAAATTCGACCTGGCGATGAGGCGGTAGCCCAGGTAAATCTTCAGGAAACACTTGAGGAAAGTCGCGTACTACTGGAATATCCTCAATCTTCTTCTCTTTCGTAGACGTATCTGTTACGAGTGCTAAAACAGCTGTGTGGCCCTTTCGCAAACACTTATGTGCCTTCAAGAAGGAGATGATGCCACTCACGACATCACTCTTGTCACCTTGAACTTCGAGAGGTTCTTTTCCAGTACGGGGAATGCGAATGATCTTCTCCTTGCATAGGATCTCTGCTTGTTGTTGAGATAACCAATCCATACCAATGACTATGTCGAAATTACCCAGAACTATAGGAATGAGGTTGATGGAGAAGGTCTGACCAGCTAAGACGAGGTTACAACCCTTGACTACCAGAAGATTGCTGACCAGGGCTCTGATAGTCATCAATCATTCGCTGTTGTGCCTGGGACTGAACTGAAGTTGAACCCTTGCTGGAGGTTCCATCCCATTTTCGCTTGTTGTCACTGGGAATAGCAGAAGTAGTAGCAGAAGTAGTAGCAGAAGTAGTAGTAGTAGTAGTAGTAGTAGTAGTAGTAGTAGTAGTAGTAGTAGTAGTAGTAGTAGTAGTAGTAGTAGCACCAATACGTTTAGGCAGCTTGTTCTGTTCCACTGCCTGGTCTGTGAGACGATGAGCAAGACGAGTAACATCTTGAATAGTAGCAAGGTTAGCAGCAGTCACATGGCTTTGAATCTCTGGTACTAAGCCTTTGAGGTAATGCTCGATACGCTTGATGGGAAGATCCACCATAGTTGGACATAACACGGCATGTTCGTTGGATCGTTTCGTATACGCTTCTATCTCTGACCCCGTCATCTTTAGGTTAAAGAACTCCACTTCCAGCTTGTGGATGTCATCACGACTACAGTATTCTCGCATGATTAGTTCCTTGAAATCGTTCCAAGGGGTGGCATTAGCAGCCGCCAGCCCCAGCATCTGAACTTGCGCGTTCCACCAAGTTAGCGCGGTGCCTTCGAGAGTACTAGTGGCGTACTTCGCCCCGCGAGCCTCAGGGCATTCACACATCTCAAATAAGGTCTCGAGCTTTTCAAACCAATGGAGGACTCCAACGACCCCTTCAGTGCCACTAAAAGTACTAGGACAACAGTCCATGAAAGTTTTGAATGTGCAGATAGGTGGCTGAGCGTGTTGACCTGTCGTGTGCGTAAGAGTAAACATACTTGAGCACGAGTGTTGGTTTACGAGAGTAGGATCTAAAGATCCTAGAGTAAGTGGTGATGGCAGGTTATACCTCCTGCCTAGACAACTGCGAGTGCTGCAGTAACTTGTTCAGGGATCAAAGCCGCCAACTGGGCTTGAGTTAGGTTAACGCGTCTACTCATGATCTTGATTTTAAAGAGAACATGAGTGAGAGAGGTTCGCGAGTAATGCGATGACAGAAGAGTGTAAACACACAAGTGTTCTCAAGCAATAGTTGTTACGTTTATCTAAGCATACCATGAGCAAAGTTCTATGTAATCTAGCATGTAGGCAATAAAACATATACCATATTACCTAGGATGTTGAGTCTTGCACGTGGAGCGAGGCGTCGTTGTGGATCATTGAGCACTGTACAGGTTATAGTCTGGTTTTAATAAAAACGTTTTCCCCTTATTAAAACCGAGTTCTCTATAACCAATGGCTCTGATACCAATCTGTCACACCCCCAAAATCCACACGCGGAGTATCACCGCTTGGAGGCGTGACTGACCAGGATCAAGCCACCAATCATATTGCACAATGTGATAGTAAATGTAATCCAACCAAACAACATGAAAGGTGTTCAAATCAAAAGTATAGTTTCAATGTTTAGCGGAAGCATAAATGTAAAACCCAACATAAGTAATAAGTTTCTAATGTCATAAAAGGTTAACATGGCATCCATAATCCATGTTCCACAACGACTGCGCCTCCCGTGCAAGCTCCATGTGTACCTAAGGTCCTGTAAGGCATGTAACAGAGAGTCAACAACTAGTTGAGCGAGTTCACAGTTGGTTGTTCAGTTATAGTAATTGTATTGTAAACCATATGTTCGTTTAGTAACCCATATATCGTATGTACTTGAATCGCAGTCTCCTAGACATGTGTGCGAAGATTAGTGGGGGTTTCCCATGTTTTCTAGACTAGGTATATTTGTATCGCAACCCACCCGGCATGTGTGCGAAGTTTAGAGTATGGTTCGCAGCCATCCCAGGCATGTGTGCGAAGATTAGAGTATGGGTCGCAGCCATTCCAGGCATGTGTGCGAAGATTAGTTCTATTATCGCAGCCATTCCCGGCGTGTGTGCGAAGTGAAGTATATGTATCACTAGTCTAGCAGTATCTACCATTAACCTTCCTCTCCCGAGGCCTATGGTATGTAATTCCGATAACAATTTAAGCACAAGTAATCATCCAAACCCATTCCCAACCCCGGGAATCCCATGCCTTGGTAAGAGTGTGAACTCACCTTGGTTTGCTCGGTATGCTAAGTATGTACTCACAGTTAATCAATCACGTCCTATAGTATGCACGTGTACATAATCAGTTTATATTCGCGAGGTTCATGCATGCAAATTAAATCACCAAGTAGCATAAATCACGTATTCAAAATCATACAAGTCATGCTTTTCACTTAACGGCAGTTAACTAACTCAGTTAACTTTAACAGAATCTAACTAGGTTACTGTGTGAATTACCCCATCGGCGAAACACCCTTGTTTCGCCATAAGCCCCTTCGACGAAACACTTCCGTTTCGTCGTTAGATCCCTCGGCGAAACACTTTTGTTTCGTCATGCGTTTCGTCGAGACTGGTTCCGGCGAAACACATTTGTTTCGTCGGATCTGTTTCGCCGTGATTCGGTTTCGTCATTAAGTCAGTTACGTCGTGACAACATATCAGTTACAAAATATTAACACATAAACCCTAATCATTGCCAACAGCCGTCGTCAACATCATCGATCATCATCATTAACAAATCATTTATGTAATATCGCTAATCACCAAATAATAATACAGTTATGTATTATATCATGAACCGAGCAGGCAAATATCCAATATATTTACACATATGAAACATTAACAATTAACAAATTTCATTCATAAAAACCATCAAATATTCCCTGACCCTTCCCATGAAGTTATGATTATAGTGGCTGACAACATGAAGTGAGGGTTATCCCAATGGCTGCACTTTCTAAACATCTCATATGCATACAATTCCCAAGGCAATAATTATATTCTACCAAGAGACAAGCATTCCATCATCAATCGATCATTATCCAGATGTTGTGATCATCACCTATTCAACATATCCCTTTACATAGAATTCCAATCTGTTGAACATCTATTATAATACTACAGTTTTGCACATAACATCACCACTCACATATCAGATCTTAACTTACACGAATATTAATCGATAACCATAATAATCTGATATCATCAAGAATCACCCCTAGTTATGATCTAACATTACTCAACAATAGATAATACAAATTTCTAATAGATAATCAAGAGATGGTTTAAATCAAATAATCATACTAAGATCGACACTAACCGCGACACAATACAATGATGTTTCGAGAGAGTTTGCTGCCGCCAGTCGCTTAGGGAGAGTCTAGGGTTTGCCGATAAAAAAATTTCACGTAAAGGTTTGAAGGAAATAAATAATAAATCGCTACTGGGCCTAAGGCCCAATCTTGTTTTCGTTGAACATGTGGTGGACGAAATCACTTCTTGATTTCGTGGTGTATGTGTTCGGCTAGGGAGGTTGATTTCATGAGTTCCATGTTTATTTTTAATTCCCCGTACACAATATTAATACAACACATTATTATAACATAGATGCTCATATTGCACTACAATATATAGAACACACTAAATGCACACCATATATATCATGTCAATCAAACGCGATTTAGCATATTACAACGCGTACAGTTGTGAAACAAACAAGTCGTGTCAATAAACGATCTAAACAATTAACGTGCACTAGTGCGAAGATGGAATCTTGGAAACTCGAGTTGTCACAATAACTAGCTCGAAAATGATAAAACAATGCTTCTAGTGAAAATTTGGTGTTTCGGGTAGTGTCCGGTTGTTCGGTTGGTTACTAGTTCGTTAAGGTACTAAACTATGCAGTTTAGTGTGCTTTATGTTACCTTTTATGACAGTTTTGATTCCCGACACCTAGGAAGGTATTCTGGACCATTAAACCATAATTCTGCACAATATTTAGTTGTTTAAATGCTGATTTTTGCTGAATTTTGCTGAATTCTACAGTTTATGTGAGATTTAGGCACTTTTCGGCACTTAAACTATCACTATGAAGGGAGTTTATGATCCTTACTTTCCTACACACTATACTAGTGTAACACTTGGTTTCTGACTCATTCAGTGTCTCAATACCATGCTGTCTAAGTACTGAACTCTCGTCAGCATTTCTGATTTGTCTGATAACTATGCTAGCTTTGTTTCGTGCATCATTTGAATCATAAAGTGTTGCATGCAATAATGATATAACATCATGCAATATGTGGTGCACATGTATGTATTATGACAATAATCAGAAAGCATTCATGTCAATGATTTAAATCAGCACAGTCATTAAGTCATAAATTACTGTTTAATAATTGTACGGATACATGAAATTTTGACAGTTGTCACATTTTTGACCAAGGTCGGAGGTTTAGACATTGAACCAATGTTGAAAGCATTATTCCATGTTTGAAAGTTTTCCATATTTAGAGAAAAGAAGATGAGCGATTGATTATTTGAAAATAATTTATTCAATCTGCTCTGATACCAATTGTTGATCCCGATTTGGACTTAAAAACTTTCTTTTCACGTAATATGGCAAGTGATTTCAACAAATATGAAAATAGTGTGCGGAAATAGAAATCATACTTTCAAGAAACAAGACCTTCAAAATTTTCAAGTTTATATCACTTTGAAACAAAATGGTTTACAAGGTGATTGTGAGGTTATTATCTATTACAAACGAATACTTGTGTAATTCTGAGGTGAAAGGACAATGGAGTTTTGTAGTATGTATTGAATGCTAGGCTTAACTCATTGTTCTTTGCTTGATGAGCCTTCTATTTATAGAGAGTCCGGATACATGAATAAACATTTGTTTATTCATGTATATGTCCTGCAAAAAGTAGCTTCTTAACATATTCATTGAATCCAATAATCAAGTTGCCTTTGTCATCATGATATCCAATAATGTCAAGTTGCTTCGGTTATTGCGGCAGGGTAGAACTTATTTAGACAAGTGGGGTTTCATCAGAATTTCTTATAACCACTTCATCAGAAATTCTGGTGAACAAATCATCAGAAGGTATGATGATCAGATTCGCCAGAAACTGATGATATTTCATCAGAAATATCATCAGATCCATCAGAATGGCCTTTTCTGATAATCTTCTTTAGTTCTTGATCAGCTTCTGATTCTTTGAAGTAGATGTTGTTCTTTTCAGTTGTCCTATCCGGTTTCTTCTTGTGGTTTTGATCTTCAGGACTTTATATTCTTCATAGATCAATCTGAATTAGTTTTTCTTCAATACTTACAAATAAAGTTTCCTAACAGATCCATATACTTATGAATGGCTCAATTTAGTTAGTGTACTATCTAAAACGGTTTCAAACAAAATAACAACTATTAGTGTACCATCTTAAACGATTTCAAACAAAATAATAACCAACAGGGGAACTGGTCGAATGTGTTGAAAGTCCTTCATAGACTATGTTTAATGTACAGCAAGTCGGTCGGTTTGGCCTATTTAAGATCCAAACGGTTCTCTTTGTTGATTTAATGCTTTGGTCCAGTTTGGAACTTGCCAGTTTATTATTCATATATCTATTCATCTTTGAAACATGTAGTTATGTAATTATAAATCATGAACCAACTTTATCATTTTAGAATTTTAATACAAACTAACGATCTCGAATAAATAAACAATATGTTCAAACAGCTAAACAGTCCAACACATAGCTAATCCCTTATGTGATATAAGTTATCTCTCTCTCAAATCTCATTTTTACCCTTCTGATCTACTTTATTACAAAATATTAAACCAACTCATGCCCATAAAATCAAGCATAACATAACCATACTTATTTACTCTATAACTATAAGCATAAAACCCTAAAAATCAAAACACGACACCAACCATAGAACACGAGTTCCCTGCTCAAAATACCACATACTTCTACACACAATCTAATATACTTTGTTATAATCTAATAAGTTAATTCATGAATCATAATACAATTCAATATATAACTAATCAGTTTAGTATTACACAACTATAAATTAAAAGTTTAAAATGTCATTGCAAAGGACAACTCTACATTTTTCTATATATACCATACAAATTAGATAAATAATGATACAACCCCTTCTTTCAGCACCCAAACAATCACACATCACAAGCAGAACATGAGGTAAAATTATATTATTGCAAAGTACAAAAATATGCAAATGTTATGAAGAAGATAATTACCAGATTAAGAGAAGAGTTGACAAGTCAAGCAAGAGCTAAAAGAAAGAGGTCTAATTCTATTTGAACAATTTGGAAAGTATAAGTTATCAGATGATCATGGATAAAATAAAAATAGTAGAACATCATAAATTAGCAAATTATCTGAACCAAAGGTGCATACTTTGACAACATGATAAAATGTGTGCTGACAAAATATGGAGAAGAAAATGAATATACCAGTTCACAAATTCTCGCTCTCCCTCGTTGTTGTTGCTCACGTCGGTTGCCAGAGAAATAGACCCTTGTTCGGAATCCTAGCCGTAACCCTAAGGTATTGCTGCTAACCACCGCGAACCAATATAACCATAATATTGAGAAACCCTAATTGATGGTGAAAGGAACGTTAAATATAGATTTACAGATATGAAACACGCGAACCATCCAAGAAAAACTTCCTTTCATTAGGAGATCGAAGAACATGGCGGCGGATTCAACAATCTTGAAACTTTAGAAACATCACAAAGTTGCAAAGATTGAAGATTTTATACCTGATTCATAAATCGATTGGAGTAGAAATTTAATGGAGAAAAATAAGACCTCAGATTGCAAGAACGGACCAGGAAAATGGGCATTGAAGAAAAAGATGCAGAGATGAGGATGAATTCGAAGAAGATGTGGTTGATGTTAGGGTTTCTTGTGAATACGCTCTGGCTTGTGTAAAGGAATATATAAGACCCGAAAATATAATGTCCGACCCGAAATAAAATACGGATCCCGCCTCCAAAAGAATGTAGGTTAGTTAATATTGTTTCCCTCCCAAAAAAAGGCTGAAGCTCCACTATAACATGTCACGTGGCCTAAATCCATCTCATTTATTATATTATTTAGATTTAGATGATGTCAAATAATTCAAGATTAACTGTATCTTTTCATATTTTAAGTTATAATGTATTATATAATCATGATGTTAAGTAATTCAAGATTAGTTAAATAACCTTTTTAACATGTTAAATCATAATTTTATTTAGAGAAAAATGTTCGAATAGTCCCTTTGGTTTGCTCAATTTTCACCTTTAATCCCTAACTTTTTAAAATTACAGCTATAGTCCCCAACTTTTGCAAAATCATTCTCGGGTAGTCCCTGAAATGGATAGAGGTTAGTTTTTGGTGTTAAGTAGGTGTAAAATGACTAAAATACCCTTACTAATAAATAAATATAATAAATGGAGCCCACCATACTGATCTTTCTGATACAATTAAAACAAATCAAGATCAACAAAGACAACAAACATAAACCCTAGGTTAACAAAATTACGGCAAAAAGTCAACACATAAAGAACCAAATCTAACTTCAACTAAAATACTAAACAATTAAGCAAATCAAGATCTAACTGATACCAACAGATGGAACATAAACCCTAGATTGTTAAAATTAGGGCAAAAAGTCAAACCTTTCACGACGTTGTTCATGAGTTAACCCATCATCTTTGTTCTTGGCGATACCACCGTTACGAGCTTGAGCTCTTTCGCGATCTTTCTTCCTTTGATTACCGCGTTCGATTCTTTGTTAAGGAATATATATATATATATATATATGTGTGTGTGTGTAT
Organism: Helianthus tuberosus; assembly: GCA_030545235.1. NCBI lineage: Eukaryota > Viridiplantae > Streptophyta > Magnoliopsida > Asterales > Asteraceae > Helianthus > Helianthus tuberosus. The sequence continues at coordinate 40,115 of JARYGA010031665.1, forward strand.
ACATTAGAAGATCGAAAATTGATGAAAAAGTGTTGATAAATAGTGATAAAATAACACGAAATTGAGTAAAATTAACAGCAAATTGTTGTGTGACTTGATAATTTGAAAAGGATACGAGTCATTGTTGTTGAAAAAGATGAAGATATTGGAGAATCTTTGTTGCTTGAATTTGAAGTTGAGCCGACGGAATAGGGTTTAATCAAGAGAGCTATATGTATATATATAACCACCTCCATTCTCAAACATCAACACCACCTCCACAGTTGAGCAGAAGTGGCATCTGGTCCTCCATAGTTGCAGGTTATTTTTCTTTTAGGGTGTTTGGGTTTCAATGGTGGTGTGGAGTGGGGGAGATGAAGTGGGTGGTGGGTTCCACATAAATTGTAAAATATTAATTATATTTTTTTAACTTTTTATCTATTAATTTGACAGTAAGGGTATTTTTGTCATTTCACACGCACTTAACATTAAAAACTAACCCATTTACGTGACAGGGACTATCCGGGAACGAAATTGAAAAAGTTTGGGACTATAGGTGTAATTTCAGAAAGTTTGGGACTAAAGATGAAAAATGAGCAAACCACAGGGACTATCCGGGCATTTTACTCTTTTATTTATAATTTCCAATATAGAAAACTAAAAATTAGTATATTATCTCTCTAAAATATTATCTCTAACTATCTACTTTCAAATTTTATTTCTATAAACATCTTTTACATGAAAACTAATTGTTCATATGTGTCTTTTATTTTGTATATGATATTTCATTTTATTGTAATATTCGATATTGAATGAATTTAAAGTTTTATAACAAATTTTAATAATTGTTATTTTTTTAACTTACAGATATAAATCATTTGGTTAATATGCAATATTTCTAAAAATTAAGATTTATTTATAGTTATGTATTAAGTTTGTTGAGTTATATTCATATAGTCGCGTGTATTACACGGGTGAATAATGAAAATTATTTGGTTGTAGAACACAATAAAACAAGTATATGTACCTGATAGTAATCACACAAGCTTACAACTTCTTGCTTATAGTAATGAATACCCAACATGCTTCTAAAGTGCTTAATAACTCTAGCCACACTCATCAATTCTTTAGGAGTTAACCAATGAAATAATGAAATAATTTCCATCAAATATATCAAAAACTTTTCTACATATTTACATAAATTATGAAGTTTTAAGTATCTAAAAACCAAAAACTAAAAACAAATCATATTTAGACAGATATACCCTTCAAAATCATTTGTGTTGCAAATAATACAAATGATTTACGATTGTATGAATCATATATTTTAAAGATATATTTAAAATAAGGGCGAATTTTGTGGGAAACTTTAGCAGATCTAATCTAACAAAAATATTGGTCAACTTGAAGATACATATGGAGTAAGGATGGTGTGATAACTGTCAAAATTTCATGTATCCGTACAATTATTAAACAGTAATTTATGACTTAACGACTGTGCTGATTTAAATTAATGACATGAATGTTTTCTGATTATTGTCATAATACATACATGTGCATCACATATTGCATGATGTTATATCATTATTGCATGCAACACTTTATGATTCAAATGATTAACGAAACAAAGTTAGCACAATTATCAGACAAATCAGAAATAATGACAGGAGTTCAGTACTTAGACAAACATGGTATTGAGACACAGAATGAGCCAGAAACCAAGTGTTACACTAGCATAGTGTATAGGAAAGTAAGGATCATAAAACTGCCTTCCTTGTGATAGTTTAAGTGCCGGAAAGTGCCTAAAACACACACAAACTGCAGAAATGGCAATGGGTCGGGTTCGGGTGGGGTATTGGTAATCCCATACCCATACCCGGTTGTAAAATCGTGTCCCATACCCGACCCAATACCCGTCGGGTACCGGGTATACCCGCGGGTATCCGGTATACCCATTAGTTTGTTAAAAGATATACATTGGGTATCGGGTATACCCATTAGTTTGTTAAAAGATATACATTGGGTATACCCGCGGGTATCCAGTAATTATTATATAATTTTATTTATGCAACAACTATTATAAATTAAAATATACATTACACACATATAAGTTTATCATAAATTAATAAATAACTTTATAATATTTATACACTTATATGTATATATTTCACAACATAAAAAAATATAAATACTATCATCAAATACATATGCTAAAAGAAAATTTATTTTTTCACATTATGAACATACTAAAATAAATCACTAATAGATAAGGGTTAACAGAAAATAAAAATATAAATTAAAAACTTCGAGTATATGATCGGGTATATAGTTTGGGTAAACGGGCATGTGGTTTCGGGTAATCGGGTCGGGTATCACCTAATTCCATACCCGACCCATACCCGCGAGAATTTTTAAAACCAATCCCATACCCGGCCCAATACCCGTCGGGTATCGGGTATTTTTGCCATCCCTATGCAGAATTCAGCAAAATTTAGCAAAAATCAGCATTTAAACAACTTAATATTATGCAGAATTGTGGTTTAATGATCCAGAATACTTTCCCAAGTGTTGGGAATCAAAACTGTCACAAAAGGTAACATAAAGCACACTAAACTGTGAAGTTTAGCACCTTAACGAATCGGTAACCAACCGAACAACCGGACACTACCCGAAACACCAAATTCTCACTAGAAGCATTGTTTTATCATTTCTGAGCTAGTTATGGTCCCCGAACATCATAAAACCTCTTATAACAACATAACAACTTATAACACTAACTAAACATTAGATTTCAACTAATTCTCCTAACTTACCATCACAAACTAACTATACCCCCCCCCCCCTCAATCCACGGTTACACAAGGGTGGCCCACCCTTGATTTGTTCTTAATATTTTAATGGATCATGCTTGATTCTTTTGAAACATATTACACCCTAGATTAAGGTATGTTGGAGAATTTTTGATATAAACCACAATTTATTCATAACTCTTCATTTCACCAACACTTCTCAAACTCAACTCTCTCTCCCTCTTTCCTTACCTACGGCCGTGAGCCACCACCATCTTCAAGTCTTGTTCATCCATTATCAAGTTATACAAAGGTGTAAGGAGCTAGGATAAGAAGCTTGGTGACCTTGAAGCTTGAAGGACCTCTCTCTAGTGCTATTAACCATTAAGTTTATCATCATCTTCATCTTGAATCTCTTCCCTAGCCTTGTGCTAGTAGTAAGACCCTCCTAATCTCATTTTACATCTTGTTATGCTGGTTAAAAGATTATAAGTTGCTAATCATGAAGAACATTAAAGATCAAGAACATAATCTCTAACATAAAGCTCTAAATCATAATAATCTATGTTGTTTAAGTGTATGTATGCTTCTTGATTGTTGATTATTTGTGTTTATGATGTTAAACATCATATGGAACTTGCTAGATTGTGATTAAACACATGATCTAGAAAGATGAGAGGATGATCTTGTGAAAAATCAAGATGATCATCCTTTGTGTTCATCATGAACTTGAAAACAAAGATGATTTTGTGGAAGATGATTATGAATACAAGTTGTTAGTCTAATACATGGATGATTTCAAAACTAGTTTTCTCAAGAAACCAATTTCATAAACAAGATTTACATAACCATGACTTTTAAAGAAATTAATCACATTTTTAGTGGTAAATCAAGTGTAGAAACATGTTAATAACAAGAAAAATTCAAGAAGAAATATTTTTAGAAAATCTTGTTTACAAGTTGTGAAAGTCTAAAATTTGCAAGAACCACACTTTAAAGGATAACTAAGCTTACTTAACACCATACTAAGTTACTACAAATTTTTATAAATTTTCAAGTTCATGAAGTAGTGTAAATGACATGATTTTGGCTTATGGTAAGTATTGTTTGATTTGTTGGTAAATTGTGATGATTTTAAAAGAAAATGATATGCTTTGAAAGCATGGAAACCTCCATTTTTAAGGGGAAACTATGGCAAAATGTTTCTAGAATTTAAACACATAGAAAATATTTTTAAACAATTGTTTACAAATATATTTTAACCATGGTTTTTCATATAAAATTTGCCATAATTTTTGTTACAAAAATTACAAATATTGGATGTTGGTTTTTAATAATAAAAGTGACTAAATATGTATTTAGGAAAATATATATTTAGATGTCACAATGTGTGTGATTACTTGTATATTATGTGTATTAGTTATATTATTTTAGGACTTGAAATAATATAACTCACCAAAATACCAAAAATTATAACACAAAATATTACCAAAATTCCAAGATAATGAATACATAATTTATACCCCAAAAAAATTGGAACAAACCGAACAAGGAATATAAACTACAAAATATTCCGGAATTTAATTCATAAGTATATTTTGGTAAACGGTATTTTGGGAACCAAGAAAACGAAAATATGATTTTTATAATTATTACAAAAATATATCATATTTTTGTCATGAAGAAAATATATTATTTTTGGGTAAAGAAAAATATATATGTTTTCTTGAACAATTAGAAAATATATTATTTTGAAGAAAATTTATTTTCTTAAACAAATTTAGAATATATTATTTTTGGGTGAAAAATGGATTTACAAATTATTTCTAAGTTAATCTTAAAAATATATTATTTTTGAGGTTCATATGAAAATACAATTATTTTTGCCAAGGGAAAAGTTATAGATAATTTTCTATAATAGCTTTCTTAAAATATATAATTTTAAGAATATATATTGGTGAATTTTTATTAGAAATATTATTCCGCAAAATTAAATACAAAATTAAGTATAAGAATACTTAATAAATACAATAAAAATACGTATTCTCATACGTATAAACACACTGGAATACGCCACCAATACTTGGCAAAAATACACAAGCTTAAGAATACAAGTATAAGTATACCCATCATTGGGGGAAGATATACAAGTATAAATACATAATGTATCAAGTTAAAATATATTATTTTAACAAATATTCCAATAATTAATAAATATAATTTAAGTTAAAATATTTTTATTTTAACAAATAATTATATACTTGGAATAATATTGATGATATCAAGAAACGTAACTCAAAGATACTAAGTCATAACAAATAAGACTAAAAGTCAAGGCACGGCCCATCCGTCTAATAAATCGTAGCACGTGTGTAGGTAGTCGTGCGACCGGAGAAACGCTTTGAGTTATATCGAGTTACGAGACGCAAGACTGTGAGTTCATGTCCCCCTTTTCTTTTAACTGTTTTCAGTTGTATAACTTCGGGGGTGAAATACATGTTGCAAATGATTACGATTACAAATGGTATGCTAAGGAATGAACTGTTAGATCATGTGAATGGGTAGGCGTTAACTTGAGACCATTAATTCTTTTATAAGGACCGAGGGGCATGATTGATAGATCTATTTGGGTGTTGCGAGCCCCACCCATGGGTCCGCGAGTTGGCCGCATGTGGTGACTATGTCATCCCAGCCGGGAGGCCCGGTACGAAATACGCAAAGGATTGAGCCTTCCTACACCATTACACACACATTAATGACCTTGCAAATCATTAATCGATCTGTTCATGTTCGCTTTCATACCGGTTTACAAATACATACTTACAAATGTTTACAAGGTTATTCGTGCACGCATACAAAACACATGAACTCGCTCAACTTTTGTTGATGTTTTCAAACTACATGTATTTCAGGGAATTGATTATGGATCTGGAGGGCGAGCAAGGATTTTTCAAGTTGTGTCTTCAAATAAATGATGTCATCCAGTATTGAAGGGTTTGAATCGTGTGTTTTATCCTTGATAGGATACATGGTTCAAAGCCTCATTTTATTAGTGTCTTTTGTGTCAAGTCCTTATGGAACTTTAAACAATTGAATGGTTTGTATTATGAACTCGAAGTTGTGGAATTCTGTTAAACAATGATGGTTATATTATTTTGAAACTTAATTATGGATAAACATCATGGTTTCTATCATATAGCTGTTTGTTATGGTTGAATGCAATGATATTAAGCAAGTCACATATAATCACGCTTCCGCAAAAGTCAGGGTGTGACAGTTTGGTATCAAAGCTTCGATTGTAGCGAACTAGGATTCCTTCTTGAGTCTAGACTACAATCATTAGGGCTCTCTCACAAAAATATGTTCACAAAATATTTTTCATTGCATACATAAAACGCCAAGATCCATGGAACAAACGATTTTACAAAAAGGAAAGACAAGAAACACGATTGCAAGGTCACAATGGTGGTTTAGTCTGCATGGGGTAGACTAGGAGAGATAGAAAGGTTTCATGAAGGATAATGTGAGTACATGATTAAGTGATGTTTGTCTTTGTTTGCATACACTGAGTGTAGTGATTAATATATGTGCACACGTTATGATTATTATGTTACAGGCACACATGTCATCCTCAGAGAGTGGGTTATCCGACGTCCACGACCCGATGACTACCGTTTCGGACGACGAGGTTATGCCCGAGCCAAAGATATTTACATCGGACACCGAGAGTGATCCCAATATGCTGTCCAAGGATGAGGACGACTTCCAGCCATTCGCGCTACCAGATTTTGGCGATGATTTACCTATAGCTGATGGTATTCCCGTTGAGGATCCTTTTGATATTCTTGCTCCTGTCCATGACCATCTCATCATCGGTCATCCTGATGGTGAGCACATTGTTGCTCCGATCCTCGACGTCGTTCCCCTTATGGTTATTCCTCCTGAGGATTGGCCATTCGATGATTTGTTTGATGATGATGTCGATTTATTTGTGGACGGTCCCTCAGCTGATGCCCAGGGCGACGGGGAGATTGATAATGATGATGTTTCTGTTGTACTGTCACACCCCAACCGCGTAAAACAACAAATCGCGGCGGAAACATCGGGGCGTGTTGCAACAGAATTAATGTTTCATAACCATGGATACCAAAAAGTGTTTCGTTTTATTAAACATTGAATAATTACATCGTCTTGAAATCTAAATACACTATTTAAACATAGTCTATCATTGTTATTGAGTCACTAAGGCCTTGTCCAGTCCTATGTGAGCATGCATCTTATCAATCGATATCATTCAACAATACCTGAAACATATGTGAAAACGAGGTCAGCAAAGAAATGCTGGCGAGTACATAGGTTTTGTAGGAGTGTCGAAATCATGGCTAGTTTAGACGTTGCAATACTTTATTTAAAAACCTTGTTTTGAAAAGAGTATAATATTGCAACTTAATTAACCAACTCAAATCAAGCGGGTTATAATTTGTAAAACCTCGTAGCCATGACTCTTAACCCAAAAACATTTGTTTTAGTAAATTATTTGAAAAACAATGATAAGTTCAGGTGATATGTATAAATAAGAGAATAATGCATGATTAAATGAATAACCATGTAAAATGAGTTTGTATAAGATAAGTTGTTTGTAAATAAATGTCTTGTGAAAAGTATGTTACTTGTATAAAATGTTCTATGTCTCAAACTGAAATGATTCAAATAACGCTACAATATGTAATACCATACAAACACTTATATATAGGAAGTACCAGCGGCGTATCCACCATGCTTGTATCATATTCCACACGCATTGTTACTTAATCACTTAATCCAAACCAAACCACCAAAGTAATGTTCATGCCCAAATGTAAATCATGTAATATGTATAACCAAAATAATATCGTATATCGCTTTGAAGCCAATCGTTTACCCAATCGTTAAAACATCGTGTGAAACCCAATCGTTAAAACATCGTGTGAAAACCCAATCGTTACCCAATCGTTAAAACATCGTGTGAAAACCAATCGTAAATCGTTTAATTCGTTTTAGGTCGTGAAACTACTTATAAGGTCGTCTCGCTAATAACATTCAAACCTTCGTGACTCATCACTCGTCGCTTCTCGTTTTCGTCGCTTCTCGTTTTCGCATTAACAAACCTCCATAGGGTAAGTTAACAATTACAGATTCAGTCGCTACCCACAACCCCCACACATAACAATGGGTGCAGTAAATAACGGGATTTGTCAGATCCTATGGTACCATAACCTAATACTGGTCGGCTTGATCATTGCTAATGAATGTCATTGGTTATGTAACTACAACCAACAAGTTCGTTCACTTTATTGAAAGCGTTCTTGAAACCATTGTAATTGTTTTTGAAACCATTGTTATCGTTCTTGAAACCACATTCTAATTGTTATTGTAATCGTTCTTGAAATCACTTTGTAATTGTTATTGTAATCGTTCTTGAAAT
>JARYGA010031666.1:0-34545 GCA_030545235.1 Helianthus tuberosus
AGTCGCACACTTGGATCGAATCGCACACTCTCTCATTTGGGTGTTCACTAAATCTCGGCCCACACTCTAAGCAGGCCCAGATCGCTCCAAGCCCAACCCAACCTATTTAGTATACGGGTATGGAGATGTGTGCGCATGCAATTCCTTTACCATCATTAGCAAACCCTAGATCCTCCCCACACTGGACGACGACCCCAACCTTCTCTCTTGGCGTCAATGGCTGTGCTTGTCTCGAAGCTCCCTCTCTAGGCTCTAAACACCTCCGCTCACACCATCTGAATCGGTAAGTTTATTACCACAGTTTGATTTTGATATGTATAGCTGCGATTTCTAGTGAGGCATCATGATAGATATCATTGGCTTAGGGTTGTTAGAAAGCATGCGTGAACTGTTTGAATGTATGAAATATATTTCAATTAACTAGGGATTGATATGGTTATGTGAACCTAGGGATGAATCGGTTAGGATGATAGCGATTCTCATGAAATTGGAAACTGATCATGCTGTTATTTGATGACATGAGATTAAAGATCGGGTATACAATGTGTTAACCTTTAATCTAGGATATGATGTACACTAGAGTTGTTGGATTTGCTGTTATGATTAGTGCCGATATTTCATAGGGAATTAGAGTTCATGTAAATCAAAGAAGGAAATCAGGATATTTCTGTTAAGGTGCAGCGACGAAACTCCCCACGAAGAACCCCCGTTGACGAAGTATGGTTCTTCATCGCCTGGCCTTCTTGATGAACAATAGTGGTTCTTCGTCGACTGCCCTTGACGAACTATGAGGAATCTTCGTCACTACCACCTCTTGATGAAGAATGGATTCTTCGCCAAGAGGGTTTTCGTCGGAAAAGTGTGATGTTTCAAATATAAACTTGTTATACAGATTTGTGTGTGTATGCATGATTCTGAAGTAGCCTTGATGTTCTAACAAGGACTTCGATTTATATGATGATGACCAAGGTAGAATGATTATGTGATTTGACTTAATTTGAATATTGATTGTGATATTAATTGGCAATGTGAAATTAATCGCACAAGACACTTGGATCGCACAATTTCATGACACACACACACACACTTGGACCCAATTTCATACTTTAATTACGTGGCACGTTACTTGATGGACACCCGTGCATTTATATGAATTGTAAACGATAAAATGTGACATGTAAATGAACTGGTATGAGGCCCAGACATCTATCACATGATGTTATATTTGCATGATATGGATTATTGGATTTCATGATCTACTGTTGCAACGTGTACGATGATATGTGTATGGCACTCGTGTATTATGTGTTACAATTTGCATTACGTGTTAACAAAACTGACTGTCATCGATAACAATAATAGGATTTGGTTGACCAACTGTAAACGAGTAACTAGTCATACCGAGCAAACCATGGTGAGTTCATTCCTCTTGAGCATGCGTCCCGGTGGGTGGGACAGTCATTGGGTATCCCTGAGAGGGAAAGGTTTTTGGGTAAATCAAATGGGTATTCCTGAGAGGAACACGTCTTGTGGGTAAAATCTGGAATGTTGGATAATACACTCATCTATCACCTTTAAGTCCCATCTTGTTTGTTACCTGAGAGGTAACGGGGTATTAGTTGGTAGCGCTATCTAGGTTTGGCACCCTCACCCCGTACCAGAGAGTACGTGTGTGAACTAATGACCCAGTCATGCCCAATGCTTTGATAGGAGCATTGGGGAACGGGCAAAATAAATTAGGAGCCGTCTTGTATTCGAGGTATTATCAACATTGTGAGCAATGAACTGAACTAAACACTTGGTAACTAACATTTTCGTAAAACTATGAACTCACCAGCGTTGTCTGATACACTTGTGTGCATGCTCGCAGGTTATAGAGTATGTGGATCGTGGAACTTGCTGTCTGGGATGCTGGAGTGGTCATGGGTCGTAATGCATGGGATCGCGAGACAAGTCTAATGGTTTTCGTACATACGGTTTATGTAATACTTAACAAATGATTTATGCTTCCGCTGAATACGATGATGTCACACCCCGATATTTCCACGTATTACCGGTGGGCCCGGTAGGGAGTATTGTGACGTAGTTGATATCTTCATAGTCAAACAACACAATTTTAAAATGCACAGCGGAAACAAAAGGTGAATCACATTACAAACCGGATATAAAGTAATATCAAAGTATTACAAACGGACTGTAAAGGATCCACAGGCGGATAAAAAAAAGTAACATAGTTCATCAGACTTAAAATGCATCCAAACTTGCGAGACTCTTATAGATACTAAGGAGAAGCCAACCTATTTCGATTAGTACCTGCACGTAACCTTTTTGGGAAAATACGTCAGTTTACACTGGTAAATACAATTAACTGACTCATTTTGAAAAGGTTTAAAAATTGATTTGAATGCACAAGGCACAAAACATTTTATAACTTGGGATAATTATTTATATATAAACTTGTAAAAGAATTACATGTTCATTATATGTTCAGTAGCCCGGATTGACACCAGGTTAAAGATTAATAGACACACCACATGATATAGTCCCGCGGCGAGTTATTCCCGAAACCGGCGGTTATACCTTATTATTTATATATATACACTGTGGGGTGTACGCCTACACCCCGTGCTTAGGTCGTGGCCATTTCTTAAAATGATGCCAAGGATATCCGGGACATGGTCATTAACCCCCCAAAGGGCTTTAAGCAAACAAAACAATTTAAACGGGACATTTCAATAAATTAACCTTTATACAATTAAAAATTCAATGCCCGACTGATGTGCGTGAGTGTTATTAGTTTTTAATGTATATATTAAGCCCTTTTTAACACTTTTTAGCCAAGTTTTAAATTTATAAAACACTATATTTACTAACACTAAACACACATATGGGCAAGTGCACCCATCGTGAGCGTAGTATAGTGTTGGCAAGATACCGAGGTCGTCCAAGGACACAAGAGCTTTTAGTACCGGTTTATCCTCAACGTCTAATCAAATCAAAAGTTTAGAAAAATGTTTTAAACTAAGAAAATAAAACTAACTAAAATGCTGAAAATTAAAAATAAAATAAAAACATATAGACAAGATGAATCACTTGGCTCCGACTCGTGTTTAGTGTAACCTTTGATTATTTCCGCACTTTTGCACTATTTAAGAGATTATCTTAGTTATTGTAGTAGGCCCCTCTTTTGGAGGTGACGTTACCCTCAACCCAGTAGTTTGAGTCAGCAAGGATACAATCCTAAAGGGTCGGATTATTGAAAGATAATTAATTAAGTTATTAATGCATAATGTGGTAGGCCCCTCTTTTGAAGGTGACGTTACCCTCGGCTAAGTAGTATGAGTCAGCAGGGATACAGTCCTAAGTAGCCGGGTTAAAGTTTTAATAGTAGTTTAACTTATGAGGGGATCAAAGAGTTTGGACCCCCACCATCCAATACCGTTAAGTATTGAAGGAGGTCCTACTAAATTTGACCCAGGTCCTTTGCAGGATCTATACACTGAACAATGGTAAGACTTTTACCAAACTGTTCCCTTAACCCCCGACCAGGTAGCCATCATACCTCCATATAGACCGTGGAGATATGAATGGTGAAAATCTTTTATTTTATATAGACAGTAAAATAAAGCCAAGACACCACGGACAAACGATAAGGAAAAATCACCTTCAACATAAGAAACTAGTTATTAAAGTCATTAATACATAACCAATTAAAAAGTGCGAAAAGATTAAAAATAAAAAGTATTACACTAGACACTTTGTCTTCACCAAGTGATGTAAGAGACTTAGGCAAACATGGCCTTGATTGTCAAGAACTCTTACGATCAATCTTGGATCCCGAGACGACTCACACACTCTATGATGGACAATGGATGATGGTGTTATGGTGGTGGTGGGTGGTGGGTGAAGTGTGAGAGAGGTGGTGTGCCAAGGGATGGTTTGAGCTTGAGCCAAGCACTCCTATTTATAGGTTGAACAGAAGCTCGGGCACGACCCCGTGTCCAGTGGGCACGGCCCCGTGTCCACATCCTTCTCTTTCTTCATTAATTGCTCTTGTCTTTATTAGTTGACCACGGCCTCGTGTCCGCTGGGCACGACCCCGTGTGCAGAAGCATATCTGTACTATCAAGATTTGCCTGGATTCTGCGAATCTTATAGTTGACCACGACCCCGTGTCCGCTGAGCACGGCCCCGTGGTGGGCGATGGAAGCTTCTACAACTTTGTCTTTTATGCTGACACTTGGGCACGCCCCCATGCTCACTGAGCACGAGGCGTGTTCACCCTCCTGTTTTCTTGTTTTGCTTGGGAAGATGCTTTCGGGGAGGTCGGGCATGCCACGTTTATTCCTTTTCTTGTATTTATGTTAGATTTAGCTGCCTTTTTGCTTCTTTTGTTAATTTGAGCTCATTTAATCCTGAAAATACAAAAGGAAGACAAAAACACACATTTTCCAACATTAGTACTAAAAAAGGGTTAGTTTTATGCCACAATTGATGTAATTTATATGTTGCATTTTGCACACATCAAATACCCCCACACTTGAATCTTTGCTTGTCCTCAAGCAAAAGTCTTTATAATGTGGCTTTACACTCCCAAATGGAATTGGTAGAAAAGAAGGTTTTTGGGCTTGTCATAGAGTGTCGGGATTTCCAAGATTCTTTATTACGTTTTATTTTTATTTATTTACAATCTTATTCGTCATGGTTTATTTAAAACTTTTCATAAGATAAATTACTTATTAGGGCATAACATGCCTCTTTAAAATTCTATTTATATACAAGTTCACATACCTCACGGGGGATCACTCAACACTCGGCCGAAGATGTATTTTAGTGAATCACTCGAGAGCGGCATGGAACTTACTCCTACCATAGGCTTGCCAAGCAATCAATCCTCCTCCTTTTTAACTATATACCTTTGTAAATATCAAGAGGACTTTTTGGGTGAAGGGTTAGGCTTGGGTTAAAGGTAGGTGGTTGGGTTAGTGGTTAGTAGAAAAGGGCGAAAAAGCGTAAAAAGCATCAGTTTTCGTAAGACTCTATATTTTTGCAATTTTTATTTTGATGAAGCTATTATTCAAACAAAGTTATTTTTGATGAACTTGTTTGTTTATTTCTTTTGCTTCATCAACAAAACATAATATATATATATATATATATTTTGAACAAAGTCAAACGAAAAACCGAGCTTGTTACTAAAACAAAGGGTTAAAAATAAAAAGGTTTTGGTGGGTGAAAGGGTGTTTGGTTTGGGTTAATAAATGAAAAGGTTTAGGCTCAAAGGGGTTAACTAGGGGGATTTTGGGTAGGTGGTAAAAAAAAGAAAAATAATGGTGTAGAAATAAAAAGGGTTAGTCCTAATGCCTCCATCATTTACTTACTCGGGTTTAAGTTGGTAAGGACCGGGAATCTATCGTCGTGGCAAGTTCTAGAGTTGTAAGAACCAAGCGGCTATTCACACAAGAAACGAAAAATGAGCATTTAATTTAAAGATATATATTTGTATGCTCAATAAAGGCTCAAAACTCACTTTTGTGGGAATGAGTTTTTATGTGATCAAGTATATATAATTAAATTTTAACTAAGCTTGCCATGCCTTTTCATAATTTTCTTATGTTGGTTCTTTTTATCACGACGCTATCGGTTGTAAATTTGTAAAAATATAACCTTTTTAGAATTTTGAAATTCCCAAATTAAACCTAGACAAGTAAAAAAAAATAAAAATTGATTAGCGGTTCCAATAGAGTTTTGTGTAAGGCTTGTTATTAGGACTTGCAAGATTCAAGGTTTTAGCATCCCCCCACACTTAAATTACACATTGTCCTCAATGTGTCCCAAAAATAAGTTTTTAGGTTGATTGAATGTGTAAAAGGTGTGAATCAAGCAAAAATTTGTGTTACTGGGCGCTGGACACAGCCCCGTGTTCAAGTGCCAGTAACAAAAATTAAACAAAAGAAACAGAAGTTTGGACACGGGGGCGTGTTGGGTGAACACGGCCCGTGTCCAGTTTACCTGAACTGGGTCATTTCTGCAGACTGTGCAGCACGGGGCCGTGTTGGGCGGACACGGCCCGTGCTGAGCTTACTTTTAATGAAGAAAATTGTCGGATGGCCCTGTTTTCCTGCATGGGGTACTGGTTCAAGTTTCCCTTGTTATCCTTTGCCATCCTGAGTGTATTTTATTCATTTCAACACCATCCAATCACCAGTTTAACTAAAACCATCATTCATTAAGTCATAGAGAGAATTACATAATAGTCCTAGAAAATTGAAAATAAAGCAGAAAATAAAAGTTAAAGGTCCTAAATTAGATAGGTCAAGTGATACGTAAAATCATCCTAAGGAGTTCTACTTCTACAATAAGAACCAAAATTCCGGAAATAGTCTTCCGGTATCTAAAAGGCTTGTAGAACTCCAAGCCGAGGGGTGTTTAAAGCCATTCTTCTATCTCCCTCGGGAGGAAGAAGGCAGCGTCATTCTCTTCAACATCTTGTGGAGGAGGAGCGACACCGACTGGAACTCCTTGTAGCACTTCCCGAGGGGGCTCCGGATGCATGGCGTACCACTCGGCCGGTATGATGACTTCAGGAACCACATTCCATGCCCTTTGGGTAATGATTGGTACCAAAGGAGGAGAAGCAAGAATGTTCAACCTTTGGTGTAAAAGGTTGACCTCTCGAAGAGATCCCTCTAGTCCCACCGTCAAATGATTAATACGGTCAACCAATGCCTCTTCTACCCCTATCATTTCATCAAGGGCCTCTCTTAGGGCATAAACATAGTTTACAAGAGAATCTTCAACCGTTGATGACCTTCTCCCTTGCCGGTTGTTTCTGGAGTGTGATGAAGATGTTCCGCTAGTTCTGCTCGCCATTCTGAGAAAACAAACCGAGAAGAGTTCAACTTTATGAAGTCAGTACTTCGGACACGGCCCCGTGTTCAATGAACACGGCCCCGTGTTCAAATGTCTGCAGATTTCTAAGACAAGGGATCTTGGAGTTTTAATTTGTTTTTATGATGTTTAAAACGTTTTTAAGCATAAACAACTTAAAACATTGTTGTAGAACTTATTTTTAACAAGATCCCATGAATAAAAATCTAACAAACATGTCACTAAAGCTTGAAATTATGGAGATTTCAAGTTCTAATGGAAGCATGAAGAAGATGGAAGTGGATAAAAGAGGAAAGGACAAGAAGGGTGTTGAGAAACTTCTTTTAGAAAATACCTAGGATGGTATGTGAGAATATTCTCCAAATCTCCGTCCCTTGAATGGTTCAAATGTGCAGGATTCTTGGCTGCATTTATAGAAAACGACAGTACGCTGCACACGGCCCCGTGTTCAGGGGAATCCTGACACATTTTGTCCGTATTCTGACACGAAATCAGACGAGGATCTTTGAGTGGACACGGGGGCGTGTTAACCTGGACACGGCCCCGTGTCTAGAAGCTGTCTTATTGAGTTTGCCTATTTTCAAGGAACTTTTCCAGATCGGGCGGTTCCTTACGGGATGGAACAACCCCAAAGTGCCTAAGATACCTTAATTGATCTAGATTGAGAAGAGAATGCAAGAGGTTGTCGGTGAGGGTGATTCCTATGCTATATGTAGGTGGACAAGTCCAACCCTTTTCCGGGCTCTCGTTAAAGAAGGTGTATGCCGAATCGCTCAGGTCTATGTATGCATCGAACGAAGTCGATGGGGAGGCCTGCACGGCACAATCGGCATAGGGACGACTATCGCTCAAGTCCTCACTAGAGTTAGAAGTATCGTCGGGACAACGAAGCTGTTTGAATGCGATTCCAACACTTCTTCTTGGTTATCATCTTGAGATAAATTATTGAAATCTATCCCAAGTTCTTTTAACCAATTAAGAATTAGATCTTCTAATTGAAATAGTTCATCAAGAAGCATTTCTCCTAGAAAATCTGGTTGGGAGCATTCGAGGGAGAGATATGGATTATTTTTACTTTCGCCCCTCTTAAGGATACAAGGAAACGATGGGTCTATATAGTGGGGCTTATAATTTAGAAAAAAACATTCTAATTCCTTATGGGTACCACCACATAATTGACACCACGTACCATAAGAGTGCCGAAAGTAAAAAGTATCAGTATCACTCATTTTTGTGTCAGAAATTACCAACCGTCGGGATCTTACGGTTCTGTTTTCAGTAACTGAATCTTGGGCAAGGGCGTGTTGAGTGGGCACGGCCCCGTGTTCAGCTTACTGTCTGACTTAAAACAAGATTGCCAGTTCCAATGATTGGGCACGGGGCGTGTTCAGCAGGCACGACCCGTGCTGAGTTCTGCAGAAGCTGAAAAACTAAGAAAAATCCTTAAAAAAATAGAAAAATAAGAAAAACGATTAGGCCGTTGATTCCTAACTTTCTTAAAATCCTTGTGTCCCCGGCAACGACGCCAAAAACTTGATGTGCGTAAGTGTTATTAGTTTTTAATGTATATATTAAGCCCTTTTTAACACTTTTTAGCCAAGTTTTAAATTTATAAAACACGATATTTACTAACACTAAACACACATATGGGCAAGTGCACCCATCATGAGCGTCGTATAGTGTTGGCAAGATACCGATGTCGTCCAAGGACACAAGAGCTTTTAGTACCGGTTTATCCTCAACGTCTAATCAAATCAAAAGTTTAGAAAAATGTTTTAAACTAAGAAAATAAAACTAACTAAAATGCTGAAAATTAAAAATAAAATAAAAACAGATAGACAAGATGAATCACTTGGCTCCGACTCGTGCTTAGTGTAACCTTTGATTATTTTCGCACTTTTGCACTATTTAAGAGATGATCTTAGTTATTGTAGTAGGCCCCTCTTTTGGAGGTGACGTTACCCTCAACCCAGTAGTTTGAGTCAGCAAGGATACAATCCTAAAGGGTCGGATTATTGAAAGATAATTAATTAAGTTATTAATGCATAATGTGGTAGGCCCCTCTTTTGAAGGTGACGTTACCCTCGGATAACTAGTCTGAGTCAGCAGGGATACAGTCCTAAGTAGCCGGGTTAAAGTTTTAATAGTAGTTTAACTTATGAGGGGATCAAAGAGTTTGGACCCCAGCCATCCAATACCGTTAAGTATTGAAGGAGGACCTACTAAATTTGACCCAGGTCCTTTGCAGGATCTATACACTGAACAATGGCAAGACTTTTACCAAACTGTTCCCTTAACCCCCGACCAGGTAGCCAACATACCTCCATATAGACCGTGGAGATATGAATGGTGAAAATCTTTTATTTTATATAGACAGTAAAATAATGCCAAGACACCACAGACAAATGATAAGGAAAAATCACCTTCAACATAAGAAACTAGTTATTAAAGTCATTAATACATTACCAATTAAAAAGTGCGAAAAGATTAAAAATAAAAAGTATTACACCAGACACTTTGTCTTCACCAAGTGATGTAAGAGACTTAGGCAAACATGGCCTTGATTGTCAAGAACTCTTACGATCAATCTTGGATCCCGAGACGACTCACACACTCTATGATGGACAATGGATGATGGTGGTGGATGATGGTGTTATGGTGGTGGTGGGTGGTGGGTGAAGTGTGAGAGAGGTGGTGTGCCAAGGGATGGTTTGAGCTTGAGCCAAGCACTCCTATTTATAGGCTGAACAGAAGCTCGGGCACGGCCCCGTGTCCAGTGGGCACGGCCCCGTGTCCACATCCTTCTCTTTCTTCATTAATTGCTCTTGTCTTTATTAGTTGACCACGGCGTGTCCGCTGGGCACGACCCCGTTTGCAGAAGCATATTTGTACTATCAAGATTTGCCTGGATTCTGCGAATCTTATAGTTGACCACGACCCCCTGTCCGCTGAGCACGGCCCCGTGGTGGGCGATGAAAGCTTCTACAACTTTGTCTTTTATGCTGACACTTGGGCACGCCCCCGTGCTCACTGAGCACGGGGCGTGTTCAACCTCCTGTTTTCTTGTTTTGCTTGGGAAGATGCTTTCGGGGAGGTCGGGCATGCTACGTTTATTCCTTTTCTCGTATTTATGTTAGATTTAGCTGCCTTTTTGCTTCTTTTGTTAATTTGAGCTCATTTAATCCTGAAAATACAAAAGGAAGACAAAAACACACTTTTTCCAACATTGGTACTAAAAAAGGGTTAGTTTTATGCCACAATTGATGTAATTTATATGTTGCATTTTGCACACATTACCGACCAAGCGGTATTTTATATACCGTACCCCAAGCCCGTATAGGGAAAATAAGTTAAAAGTATTTACCTGAGCTAAATATAAATTCAATCCCAGCCGTATATCAAATCAGCAAGTACAGATAGCTTTTACTGGGCTCCTAAATCTGGAACGAAGGTTTTTAATAACCTATTAGATTCCTAACGGGTCTTTAATTAAGCCTAAACTTAGACCGGTTAGTTTTAAAAAGAAGATACGGTTCAAAACACATGATTATGCGAAGACCGGATTAGAATGTGGTTTAGACCCGACAAGCTTGTATACTTGTTTAGTATGGGTTAGAATGTGGTTCAAAACACATGATTATGCGAATACCGGATTAGAATTCGGGATTTTGAGATAGAAATGATAAGGTTTGACCCGTTTCGGCTAATTTATGCAAACTAGTTACATAAGCCGATCCGAACGCGAAAAGTGCGTAACGGGTAACCACATGAGTCACAAACAGGTTTCCTAAGTTAATATGCCTTTAATATGTTGTGATATCACTAGGATACTTTCCACTATGCCCAAAACGAATTTAAAACCAATTTATGCCCCGTAGGGGTATTTTGGTCATTTTAAAGGTTATATGAGAGGTTAAATATTAATCTGAGGTTTAGGTCTAATATAATCAGTAAAAATACTTAATTTAATAAGTTATATCAGTAGGGTATTACATATATGTGAAATTTATTAATAATATCCAAACTATGCACCGAAGGGGCATTTTGGTAATTTCACTTAAGCTTTAAAGGTCAAAATTAAAATTCTGAGTTTAAAACTTTTGCCTACCGTTTAATTATGAAAATTTACTTAACAAAATCAGTAGGTATTAAACCTTATATGTTAAAAATAGTTTTAACTTATACTATGCGTTAAAAACGCGTAAAAAGGCGATTTTAAGCGATTTCCGGGTTTTATAAGAAAAGCTGATATTTTTTATCATTCCCGAAAGCTTAAAAATGTTTTATTTATCATATAAAATTAGTAGCAAAAAGTTTGGTATCAAAATGTTATGTAAAACTCATTTTTATGGCCAAAAGGGCAAAACCGACAATTACCGAATCAAGGCTAGAACCCTATGTTATGCTCAGCCTAAAAATAAATAAAAATCTTCAAAAATCCCAAAATATTATTTTACATCAGTAGGTAAAAAGTTTGGTATCAAAAATTGGGTTTAGATAGACTTTATGTTAATTACGCCGTTTAATTAATAAGAAGCTTTTCATTTACGCTAATGAGCATAACTCCTAATCTAGACCTCAAACTGATGTCAAATTTTAGGGACAAGTTATAAATCAGTAATGAAGGTTTCTAACCTCTTACTATTTCAAAAATTTTGTTTTAAGGTTAAAAGGGCATAATAGTAAACATTTAGGCATTTAACGGAAACATGCATATGAATCGGATAACTAAGGAACCAAGTTGTATAACCTTAGAGGGTTACACTAACCTATAACCTGGTCCCAAAGGAATCCTAAGGCATATCTAAACTAAGCTAAATCGGGTCAGAACTGAAAGTCAAAGCAAAAGTCAACTTTTGCGACTTTCGGTTCCGAACCGAGCCTATACTTAGAATTGTCGGGTTGAACATGCTTAGACATGTTCAACTAATATTTACCAAGTTATTAAAGTGAGAAAAATGATTTTTATGGCTTCTATATTAATGGTTATGAATTTTATTTAAAACTAACCCGTTGACTTTTATTTGACCCGACAATTTAACTAAGTAAATGTGGTAATTAGGAGGTGCCCTATTGAGGGTTTATCACCTACCTAATTACGGTCACGTAGCCATGTTTGTTGCGAACAATGGCTCAACCGTTTAGAAGTCAAAGCGTTTATCGCAAACATTTGACTTTTCAGCTATAAACGCCAAACTAATGAACTAAGCACCAAGGAACACTTACAAAGGTTCCAAGCAAGGAGGTTTTGATCCTAAATTCTCAGGTATGAAAAGCAAGGTCTCCAACTTAGAGAATTCAGAAATCAAGTGTGGGTTTGGCAAGAAATGAAGTGGGGTATTTGTAGGATTTCGAGGACCATTAGGATCGTTCCTCGATAAACGTGATTAAATCTGGACCATACACCTATTACCCACTGTTTTTCAATACTATGGGTGCCCAAAGATTGAAGAAATACCATTTGCAAGTGATTCAAAGAGCTGGAACAGCTGGTAACAGCTGGGAAATCAGTTTTGCAGCTCTGACATGCTCAAACGGGCCGCGTAAGGTTTAAGGGATGCTTACGTGGGCCGCCTGAGTTCCCTGGTTCAGCAATCAAGTTTGAAATAATTACAGAAATGGTCCCTGATAGCTTTTAAGGTCACGTTTTAGGCCCGTTAAGCTATTTACAAGGCTCTACAATGAAGCCTAAACATGAGGGACATGAAACATGCTCAAAAACATGTCAGATGTCGGTTCGTTTGGCCGTACGGTCACGTTGTTCGTCTAATTACGACGAAACACGAACGGACGCGAAAAACGATCCAAATTACGCGACGAATGGAATTTTATCAAGCCAAACACTAAAATAAAATATTTAATGCTTACATAAATTTTTGGGTGACCGGGTATATTCCGAATGTGAGATATGCGCGAAAATGCTAACTTGTGCACTTTTTGACACTTTTAGTCCTTGCAATACTTAAAAGTTTATTTTTGCGCACTAAACACCTCCAAGTCTATATCTAAGATATATAAAGGATAAATAGGGTATGTTTAACTCATGGTCATATTTTGGAAGGTCCGATACCCTACGAATCGACATACTTTTGCAGCTTGACGCAAATAGTCCTTTAATCGCACAAAGTAGCGCGAAATGTCGTTTACTGACATCCAAGCCTTCCATGGCCCATAATGGTCATTCCCAAGCATATAATTAAATATTACTATGCTCTCATTTGCTTAAATGTTCACCGAAAGGCGTAGATTCAAAAGTTGACGCTTTAGGTCCCTCTAATGCGCAAACTTGCGCATATAATCATTTAATAGCATTGAAGCCTCATCTAATCCATATTAGGAATTATTGAGAGTATTATTAAACATCACGATGCTTTGGGTTTGCTAAAAGGTCATTCAGAGGTATAATTAAACATATTGACACTTTTAGTCCCTCTAACTTGCAGAGTTGCGGGTAACTCTACTTATAGGCATAAAAACTTTAGACGGCCAATGTTTGGCATTCTCGAGAGTATAATAAAATATCATGAAGCTCCCAGTTTGTTAAAAGGTCACTTAGAGGTAAGAATTAACATGTTGACGCTTTTAACCCTTCATTGCGCAAACTTTCAATTAATTACGCGAACGGCTATACTCGATCAACAAGTGGCTCATTTGTGAATATAAATACCATACGAGGTTATTCAGAAACTTATTTTAGGTATACAAACACTTCCAGTCCTTTCATAATCGAGGTTTTCGATTTTTCAAAAAAATTAGTCCCTTAAATTTACTATTTGACTTCATTAGGGTTTATTACACGTGTCAATACATCATTGGACGTGATTTTACGAGTTGTTACATCCTCACCCCCTTAAAAGAAATCTCGACCTCGAGATTTGCTAAGATGCTGGAAGTACTTTTTGTCGCAGAATGGACTCAACTTCTATAGCATATCTGGAGCCTCTCCAAGCTCCCAAGTTGACCTCTATAATAGGTACATGTATCCTTTTTGGAGCTTCTTAACCTGTCGATCCTCAATCGATACAGGTTTCTCATCATATTATAAATCTTCATATCATTATGTGATAATGCTTCTCGACTTATTGGTGAAACACATCCTTAAATCATTAGTGTGTGATGCATTGCGTGCTCCGCCAAACTCCTTAAATAGGTTTTAGCTTATGAGCTATTTGATCCTGATACATTTGATTCCCTCGGATGATTCTATATATTCAGAGTGTAACTAGCCTGATAATTAACAATTTGGCACACCCTTCCAGGGTGATATCTTTTGTTGAACCTTATTCCTTAACAAGAACTTAGGAGGGTTGCTACTTTCATTAATCTTTGATTTTCTGCCAAGTACTGGCAACTTACAGATGATTATGGATTTGTATGATCTTATTCGTTGTTTCCAATGCAACTTTCAGATCCTGATAATTAGACTTACTAATCTTCTGTCTAACAATAGATGTTTAACATTCCACCTATGCAAGGTCTCCAAAGAAGCAGCCTTTATACTTACATAACAACTATTATAGAAAAGCTTATTTTAAGGTGAGATGGTTATTCCAACCACTGCTTAAAACTAATCTTAAGGAACAGCTAATCCTTGCCGTTAGTCGAACAAATCGACGATCCTGGGTAGCTGATGGCGATTTTTAATTGTTGCCTAAATAGGGTTGCGATAATCAATGCATGAGCAAGATGAACCGTCTTTCTTAATTAATTATACCGAATTCTCAGAATATTGAGTTAGGCTATATGAATCCTCTATCTTAAAACCTACCCTATCAGGGTTTCGGTTCTTCCAGTGATGGTACTAGCCGTCTTGGAGATTTCATAATAATACAACCCTAAATGGGATGTTAATCTTAAATCTACTTGCCTCTCAGAAGGTAAACAGGGTAATCTTAGGAGAAGATAATCAAGATACAAGGAGGTTACATAGATTTTCCAAATCTCAGGCTCCAGTTCATCCATCCTTACTTGTGTCAAATAAGTGACACATTTATGTTACGAGTCCACGAATTTCTTAATAGAAGACATTTACTTGGACAATTCCATTCTGGATATCTTCTTTGAATACCATTAGCTGACTTTAGTACCGTATGACCATCGGAATATCTTTGTGGTCCCATGCATTAAACCTCCATACTGATCAGGCATGGAAGCAATCTATTGAACATATTAAGATACACCAATCCTCATATGGCGTTTTTATCGTACCATTTGGTATTCGTAACCAATAGAGATTAAAGAGATATCAACTATATATGCTGACGCACTTCCTCCAGAGAGGGGATACTTCTAAAATTCTACGACTGAAGATTTCTGACAGAAACAGAAGAAATGGTTCTTATGATTTCGCCTGTAAGTTTTATCTTACACTTAATATTTGGGGTTCTTACGAGAAAATTTCTAAAAGTTTGCTAAGCTTATGATCTTATGAGAGACTTAGCAGCACCTGAACCCAAACGTAACTCTTAGCAATAAAATCACAATAAGGGATTTATCTGGTGTCATTATTAATGTGAACTGCCCCTAATCATTCATCAGGAGGGTTAAACGCTTCCATTCTTAATCCTTTTTAAACTTAGCTGCAAAATCTTTGACAAATTTTAGGGCAGTCTCAGCTTTGACTAGTTATTTCTTAATCTATATAACGTGAGTAGCTGAGGTAGATCCATAATGGATTTATAAAGAGTAGGCTTTGAAACTTTAATGTGCCCTTTTATTACCGTTGCTAACCACCAATAATTATTGCATTAAGCTTAGATTTTGGGTAAACTGAATAGGGCACTATCTCAGCCAATGAATTAAAATTTGTAACATATTGTCGACAGTCTAGAACTTTTATGGTGAGAGTCATAAAATTCTTATTCCATCTTTTTCCATTTCGCGAAGCGGATAATAGGTTTTTCTAATAAGGTCCTTAAAACTTGGACCATCCCATAATGTATAAGAGGATCTTTCTTGTGGCCTTCATTAATGTCCTCACTAATCAAGGGTATTGCCATCGAATGACTGAGATGTATAGCTCACTGTGTCCTTTCCAGCATAACCGCTGATACACCTAATGGTTTCTACTTCATTCAACAATTTCCTGCAATCGATGGCCCCTTTTTACTATTGAAGTCTCTTGACTTCCAAGAGACGAAGTACTTTTAAGTATATCCTAAAAGGAATGGGCTCCTTGCCACATATGATTTTGTTTGGGTTATTCTTCGCATTTGAAGTATGAATAAAGCTCTTCTCATGAGCAGCGACATGTGTTTTAGAGCGAGCAGCATCTGGCTTCTTGAACCTTTTCATGACTTTTCTCATAGCCTTTCTAATAGCTGCGTTAATTACAGTTTTGGAGATTAACTCCATTAACATTGAGGTTCACATTGGATGCACCATTAACATTTGTCGCATCTCCAGCATCGCGACTGTTGTTTGTCTCTTCTGAGTTTTCCATACTTGAATCTTTGGTATTAAATACCATATTCAACAAGTGCTTAGGCAATCCATACCCAGTGTCTCCTTGAATTGTCAAAGGCTCACCATAAGGAGTCTTGATAACTACTTGCTTCTTATCACACATAATATGGGCTTGATTTTTAAGACGACCAATTCATTCCTATCACTATATCGAGTCCCTCTTATTTTAATGGAAACAAGGACAGCGGAAAAGAATGATTCCTAATGGATATAAAACATCCATCTAATATTGCTGAAGCAGTCTCTGAGGTACTATCGGCCAATTCTACTTTATACTTAACGCTTAGAGTTTTAACAGGCAGATTTAATGATTTACAAAATCTATTGTCTATGAAAGACTTATCTGAACCTGAATCAAATAATACTCTAGCATGAGCATTATTGATAAAGAAAGTACCTGTTGTTACATTGTCATCCTGAATAGCCTCTTGACCATCCATTTGAGAGCTTCCAGCTTTGGTCTTCTTAGCCTCCCCAGTCTTCTTGGTTTTATTTGGGCAATTTGTCTTGATGTGCCCTATTTCATTGCAACCATAGCAGGTTGCGTCCTTTATGTCTTGGCACTCCAAGGTCTTGTGCCCTTCCTTATTACAAATCCCACAAGGCCTAGCTTGTGACTCCAAAGTTCATTTTCCTTTAGTTTCCTTCTTTGGGCAGCGGGTCTTTATGTGCCCCTTCTCGCCACAACCATAGCATGTGGCGTCCTTCAAGTCCTTGCATTCATGGGTCTTGTGATCCATCTCTTTACAGATGACACATCCCCTGGTCTGCTCATAGAAACATTTTTCGAAGTGCTTCTTCCCGCAGGTTTTACATTTGGGTTTTGCCCCCTTTGGCTGGACTGGTCATAGTTTGAACCGGTCTTACCCTTTTTGTAACCTTTATTTGGGGTATTATCGCACTTTCGCTTATGATCCTTTAATACACGGTCCACGGCTTTGTTTACGACTGTATCCAACATAGCCTGTAACTCAGTGCCCGTTAAGTTCAGTCTTGCATTATCATTCTGATCAACTGGATGATTGTGAGCTTCAGATGAGTCAGCCATGGTGAAGCTTTGAAGGCTACAAACCAAGTAGTAATAATTTGTTTAATTATATAGGGAATCATCGAATTTGATGATTAAATAGCCATGGTGCAAATAAACCATATAGGCCAATAGATAGTATTTAATTTATTTGATTATGTTTTGCCTAGGTTTTTAAATAAACCATCTTTGGCGTTTAAACGGAATATATTCCTTCATATTTATTAGACAGGGGACATAAGTCACGACTGTTAATGTCGTACTGACATTTTATATATAGCACAAGGGCTTGTTCCAAAGGACTTTTTGATGGCATAGATGCCTTGTCACTAGGGAAATTTTAAAACATAATCGATGATTCCTTTGGATCGGAAAATTTCATAGTTCATTGTCTTGACAAGAAGTTATGAAATAAAACTATCTTTTTCATGTATACATCTTTGCCCGAAGGTATTCATCCCAATGGATGTTTTGATGTGTTCATCATGTTCGACGTTTATTAGCCATGATTCCTCTTGATCATTTATGCTAAATAAGGGGTTTGGAAATTCCTAATATGAAGATGACAAGTGTGATTTTATTGCATCACTATTGTCGGGAGTGTTAACATGTTTTCAGATGTTTAACAAGGATCTGAATCTCTTTTTAAACAGGTTCTACCATCATAGCTTGGTCTTTAATGACATTCAAGCTAGGTTATACCTTTTAAGATTCTTTTTAATATGTATACTGGCAGAAAAGGAATGATATTTTGATTTATTTCATATATTTTATTCAGGATTTTCAATATAATTATCCTAAACTTAATTAAAATATAACTATGGCACAAAAGGCCAAATCACAAGGGCAACTTTAAATTATAGACCATGATTTTGTAGAATCAAGGTATTTAGGCTCGAACGTTGTTCATGTCTTTTCTTGACAGGGAGTTGTAGGCTACGACTGTCTTTTGTCTTATATGACAATGAATACGACCCGTAAGCATTACATCCCTAATGGATGCTTAATTCACCAAATAAGAAAGGATTTTGGGAGAATCCAGTATAAGGATGATTTATGTGATTGAATAACATTTGCCAGGAATGTTAACAAGGATTTGAATCTTTTGAATAGGTTCTACCATCTTGGCCTTGTCTGAAATGACATATAGGCTAGGTTGTACCTTTAAGATTCTTTTTAATGAGAACAATCCTAAATTGAGATGTTAATAAGGATCTGAATCTTATTGAGGAACTACTATCTTGGCCCTGTTCTTAAAATGACACATGGGCTAGGTCTTGCCCTTTTTAGATTTTTCCATTTTATTATAATGGCAGATCTCATAAAAGGAATGTTATTATTATGTTCATATATAATGATATAAATAAAATTTAGATAAAACATTCCAATGATTCCAAAGGAGGTACAGAATTGCCCTAAATGGGGCTAGAAAGAATGATGTTGTCCATGAAGGGACTGAAAAATAAGTATGCCCTTATAAGGACTTACTAAGGAAACGAACTTCAGCAAAAGGAGTTTCTTCTTCATTTTATTTCTGAATGTTTTCTCCTTGGTTGCACGTTTATCCTAGTCGCAGTACAAAGCTCCGCATTCCTAGGCTTCAGATGGGGAGGATTTCCATTACGGCTCCTTTGCTTGGCGACATATTAAAAGTATATAGAATTGAAAGCAATAATTCTCCAAATAGAGACGAGAGCATTCCTATGTTAAGTCTAGACTCAGAAGGTCAAGGAATGTGCTATTGTGTCATTGAGATTAAACACAAAAGGCTAGTGTTTAATTCACTCAATGTTGGCTCTGATACCAACCTGTCACACCCCGATATTTCCACGTATTACCGGTGGGCCCGGTGGGGAGTATCATGACGTAGTTGATATCTTCATAGTCAAACAACACAATTTTAAAATGCACAGCGGAAGCAAAAGGTGAATCACATTACAAACCGGATATAAAGTAATATCAAAGTATTACGAACAGACTGTAAAGGATCCACAGACGGATAAAAAAAAAGAAACATAGTTCATCAGACTTAAAATGCATCCAAGCTTGCGATGTCACACCCCCGAAATCCACCTGCGGAGTATCACCGCTTGGAGGCGTGACTGACCAAGATCAAGCCACCAATCATATTGAACATACATGAAAGTAATTATAAAATCCAACCAATACAATTGGTGTCCAAACAAAACATAGTTTAAGTTGCAATCGGAAGCATAATGTCTAAAACCAAATCATAAGTTAATAATGTTTAAGTTTATCATGAACACTCAATGTCCATGCTCCACAACGACTCTTCCCCATGCAAGCTCCTGCTAAACCCATAGACCTGCAAAGCATGTAGTAACGAGTCAACAACAATGTTGAGCGAGTTCACAGTTGGGTGCTTGTTTTAAGTTGTTCCAAAAACAGTTTCCTTTAGCTGGCATCCTGCCGTGGGGGTTACCCCATAGTTGAAAACGTGTTTTGTTTATTCTCGTTTACTTTGGCAATCCAGCCGTGGGGGCTACCCCATGTTTAATTATCTGGCTCTCTGGCCGTGGGGGCTACCCCATGTATATACCACTAGACTCGTTACCCTATCGACTGCTGAATGTAGTCATGTTTATGTGCCCTGAACTGTCAATGTCTATCATCATTGACGTGCCCAGATCCATTAGTTCACGCCCGTCCTCTGCGGCACGGTGTGAGGCTTTTCAAACCTAAATAGCGCTATCTAACTAATGACCCGCTCGCCATTGGCCCGGCTATTAAGTCGATATAAAAAGGAGGGACTTCGTGATAGAGTTTTGGTCTAGTGAAAGTTAACTGTCCATGAGGACGAGGAATTACATTCCTGAACCCATACTGTCCTACCCAAGAAAGGACGAGGAATCCATGTTCCTTAACCCCATTCCCAACCCCTGGGAATCCCATGCTTTGTAGAAAGTGTGAACTCACCTTAGATTAGCTCGGCAGATAAGCGAAAGGTCAATCGAGCTAGTTGAGGCTAACCACGTCCTAACATGGTTACCATACAAGTCAGGTCTAGGTTCAAATGGTGCACGTATATTTACACAGAGATAGCAAGTTACGAACACATACTGATCATGGCAACACATTAACAGTCAAGTACATAACATATTCAAGCTTGTGCGATTCAGTAGTTTGGGCCGAACCATTTGTGCAGTTTACTAACATAACCCAATTAACACCCCGACCCAACATGTTGTGCGGTCAGCGCAGCCTTGTGCGACCCGCCTTATGTTGTGCGATCCATTACTCACCCGACCCAGTCTATGAATAAGCCTAACAGTACCCGACCCGATAACTAGAAACCCAAACAAAACTATAAGCATAAACACGGCCCAATCATTTAAATAGATAACATGTCTTGTGCGATCCGTTTGATCTTGTACGACTCGGGACATCATGTGCGACTGGACTTGTGCATTTGACACTTGTGCGATCAGATCAGGTCTTGTGCGACCTGATCTTGTGCGATCAACAGCTTGTGCGCTTTGGGTCCTTGTGCGACCAAGGACTCTTGTGCGATTAGTTTTAATCATCCGAATTTTATGCTGTTTAGTTACAATCAATCAATAGTTTCCAAATCTCCATTCAATCAATTAATACTAACAGTTTCTAAACCCAACCAAAATCGATCAAACAAAGGTTTTTATCATAAAGTTCATAGCATGAACATCAACCACACTCAAACACATTAACGAGTTCATGGCCTTGATTACTAACATGTACCCTACACAACAACATAACAATCATCCGAATAATAACACATCACAGCCGGTTATCCTGGTTATCATGTGTTCGATTTTTATATATACATGGACCGATTAGCCTATTACCATCTCTTGTTTAATCATGCAACCTTAGCATCATGCAACACACAAATATTAATTATTCTACAAACAAGAACCCTAACCGGATTTGATCAACATAAAGCGTTACACAATCATCGATCATATAGCAATACACAATCATCGATCAACATAAAATCAAATAACAACAAAACACTAAAACACTAACCGGATTAGAGATGGATAAGGGTTAATCCGAATGATAAAACTTCGAGAGAGAAACACTCTTTGTTGCCGTCGGGTTCAAGAGGAGAGAAAGAGAGCTAGGGTTTGTGTGTGTGGGTGTTTTGCAAATTATGAGGAGTATATCCTATCTCCTAAGTGTTATGCGACATAAGGGAGTGGGCCGAACCCTCACTTGGGCTGCTCATTGGTCCGAATACAAGAGTGTACCCCGAATGGGCTTGTGCGATCGGTTCGTGTTGTGCGTTTGGGCTGGTTTATATACATACATTACACAAAACACATAACATTTCATTAATCATCATGTTCACATAGTCACATAGTGTTCATATTCGTTACATTAAGCACATAAATAGGTTCTGAAATACTAGTTGTCACATGCGAGACTCTTATAGATGCTAAGGAGAAGCCAGCCTATTTCGATTAGCACCCGCACTTAACCTTTTTGGGAAAACACGTCAGTTTACACTAGTAAATACAATTAACTGACTCATTTTGAAAAGGTTTAAAAATTGATTTGAATGCACAAGGCACAAAACATTTTATAACTTGGGATAATTATTTATATATAAACTTGTAAAAGAATTACATGTTCGTTATACGTTCAGTAGCCCGGATTGACACCGGGTTAAAGATTAATAGACACACCACATGATATAGTCCCGCGGCGAGTTATTCCCGAAACCGGCGGTTATACCTTATTATTTATATATATACACCGTCGGGTGTACGCCTACACCCCGTGCTTAGGTCGTGGCCATTTCTTAAAATGATGCCAAGGATATCCAGGACATGGTCATTAACCCCCCAAAGGCTTTAAGCAAACAAAACAATTTAAACGGGACATTTCAATAAATTAACCTTCATACAATTAAAAATTCAATGCCCGACCAAGCGGTATTTTATATACCGTACCCCAAGCCCGTATAGGGAAACTAAGTTAAAAGTATTTACCTGAGCTAAATATAAATTCAATCCCAACCGTATATCAAATAAGCAAGTATAGATAGCTTTTAATGGGCTCCTAAATCTGGAACGAAGGTTTTTAATAACCTATTAGATTCCTAACGGGTCTTTAATTAAGCCTAAACTTAGACCGGTTAGTTTTAAAAAGAAGATACGGTTCAAAACGCATGATTATGCGAAGACCGGATTAGAATGTGGTTTAGACCCGACAAGCTTGTATACTTGTTTAGTATGGGTAAACTAAACACAATCTGGATTTTGAGATAGAAATGATAAGGTTTGACCCGTTTCGGCTAATTTATGCAAACTAGTTACATAAGCCGATCCGAACGCGAAAAGTGCGTAACGGGTAACCACATGAGTCACGAACAGGTTTCCTAAGTTAATATGCCTTTAATATGTTGTGATATCAGTAGGATACCTTCCATTATGCCCAAAACGAATTTAAAACCAATTTATGCCCCGTAGGGGTATTTTGGTCATTTTAAAGGTTATATGAGAGGTTAAATATTAATCTGAGGTTTAGGTCTGATATAATCAGTAAAAATACTTAATTTAATAAGTCATATCAGTAGGGTATTAAATATATGTGAAATTTATTAATTATAACCAAACTATGCACCGAAGGGGCATTTTGGTAATTTCACTTAAGCTTTAAAGGTCAAAATTAAAATTCTGAGTTTAAAACTTTTGCCTACTGTTTAATTATGAAAATTTACTTAAAACATCAGTAGGTATCAAACGTTATATGTTAAAAATAGTTTTAACTTATACTATGCGTTAAAAACGCGTAAAAAGGCGATTTTAAGCGATTTCCGGGTTTTATAAGAAAAGCTGATATTTTTTATCATTCCAAAAAGCTTAAAAATGTTTTATTTATCATATAAAATCAGTAGCAAAAAGTTCGGTATCAAAATGTTATGTAAAACTCATTTTATGGACAAAAGGGCAAAACCGGCAATTACCGAATCAAGGCTAGAACCCTATGTTATGCTCAGCCTAAAAATAAATAAAAATCTTCAAAAGTCCAAAAATATTATTTTACATCAGTAGGTAAAAAATTTGGTATCAAAAATTGGGTTTCATTTGATCTTCGCGTTCCCAGGTGAACTCTGGGCCACGACGTGAGTTCCAACGAACTCGAACGAGAGGGATTCTAGTGCGCTTGAGGACCTTAACATCCCGGTCCATGATTTCAACTAGTTCCTCGACGAATTGAAACTGTTCATCGATAGTGAGCTCCTTCAAAGGAAGTATGAGGGTCTCATCTGACAGACACTTCTTCAGATTCGACACGTGGAAAACATTGTGAACTGCACTGAGTTCTGTTGGTAGGTTCAGTTTGTAGGCCACCTTGCCTATTTTCTCTATGATGTCGAATGGTCCAACATATCGTGGGTTAAGTTTGCCTCGTTTGCCAAAACGAACCACACCCTTCCTGGGTGAAACTTTGAGTAGCACTCGATCCCCAACCTGGAACTCGAGTGGTTTCCTGCCCTTATCGGCGTAGCTCTTCTGACGGTCACGAGCTGCCGCCATTCGTTGTCGTATTTGAGCAATCCTTTCTGTTGTGTCTACCACAAGTTCTGGGCCAGTGATCTGACTATCCCCCACCTCTGTCCAACAAAGAGGTGACCGACATTTACGCCCGTACAATGCCTCAAACGGAGCAGCTTTAATGCTGGTGTGGTAGCTGTTATTGTATGAAAATTCCACAAGTGGCAGATGCTTTTCCCAGCCGTTGCCAAAGTCAATTACACACGCCCGAAGTATGTCTTCTAAGGTTTGATTAGTGCGCTCAGACTGCCCATCCGTCTGAGGGTGATAAGCTGTGCTCATGTCTAATCGTGAGCCGAAGGATTTGTGCATCGCTTGCCAAAGTTCTGAAGTGAAACGTGCATCACGATCGGAAATAATAGAGGTGGGCACCCCGTGCCTCGAGACAACTTCACTAAGATAAACGTCTGCTAGAGTGGATAACTTGTCTGTTTCTTTGATAGCCAAGAAGTGTGCAGACTTTGTGAGTCGATCCACGATCACCCAAATAGTATCGTTCCCCCGTTGGGATCTAGGCAGGCTAGTAACAAAATCCATGGAAATTTGCTCCCATTTCCATTGTGGTATCTCTGGTTGTTGGAGTAGGCCTGATGGTTTCTGAGATTCTGTCTTGACTCTCGCACAAGTCAAGCACTTGCTAACGTAAGTTGCTATGTGAGCTTTCATGCTAGGCCACCAGTATGTGGTTCTGAGGTCGTGGTACATCTTATCTGAACCAGGATGTACTGAGTAGCGAGACTTGTGTGCTTCATCCATCACAAGCTCTCGTAGGTTACCATAGAGTGGGACCCAGATGCGTCCTGTTACATAGTATGCACCGTCTTCCTTTTGTTCTAACCGTTGCCTTGAGCCGCGTAGAGCTTCAGCCCTGACGTTTTCTGGTTTCAAAGCTTCTACCTGAGCTTCTCGTATCTGAGCAGGAAGACTAGACTGTATAGTGAGTTGTAAAGCTCGTACGCGTTTATGTATGGTATCCTTTCGACTGAGGGCATCGGCTACAACATTGGCTTTGCCCGGATGGTATCTGATCGAGCATTCGTAATCATTCAGTAGCTCGACCCATCGTCGTTGTCGCATGTTCAACTCCTTCTGTTTGAAGATATGTTCAAGACTCCTGTGGTAGGTGTAAATGGCGCACTTGGTACCATACAGGTAATGTCTCCATATCTTAAGTGCAAAAACCACAGCTCCCAGCTCTAAATCGTGTGTAGTGTAGTTCCTTTTCCTGAACTTCAAGTTGACATGAGGCGTATGCAATAACTTTATCCCGTTGCATCAATGCACAACCAAGACCCTGAATTGATGCGTCGCAGTAAACGACAAAATCGTCTGTGCCCTCTGGCAATGAAAGAATAGGTGCACTGCAAAGCCTATCCTTTAAGTGCTGAAATGCTGATTCCTGTGCATTTCCCCATCGATAAACAACGCCTTTCTGAGTTAGTGAGGTGAGTGGTTGTGCAATCTTGGAAAAATCCTTAATGAACCTCCTGTAGTAACCTGCCAAACCCAAGAATTGGCGAATTTCTATTGGCGTGCGAGGTGCAGGCCAGTTCTTAATCGAGTCTACCTTGGATGGATCAATAGGAATCCCATCCTTGTTTACCACGTGGCCTAGGAAATGGACCTCGCGAAGCCAGAAGTCGCATTTCGAGAACTTTGCATAAAGCTGTTCTATTCGAAGGAGTTCCAAAATAAGTTGTAGATGCTGCTCGTGTTCCTCCTGACTCTTAGAATAGATCAGGATGTCGTCGAGGAAAACTATGACGAACTTATCTAGGTAAGGCTTGCACACCCGATTCATAAGGTCTATGAAAACCGCAGGTGCGTTTGTCAGCCCGAAAGGCATGACCAAAAGCTCGTAGTGTCCATATCGAGTTCTAAAGGCTGTTTTGGATACGTCCTCTTCTCGGACTCTCAGCTGGTAATATCCCGATCTCAGATCAATCTTCGTGTAGTAGCTCGACCCTTGCAGCTGGTCGAACAGGTCATCGATACGTGGAAGATGATAACGATTCTTCACCGTCACCTTGTTGAGCTCGCGATAGTCGATACACATACGAAAGGTACCGTCCTTCTTCTTCACAAACAATAATGGAGCTCCCCAGGGCGAAGAGCTAGGACGAATAAAACCCTTATCCAAGAGTTCTTGTAGTTGCGCAGATAGCTCTTCTAGTTCTGATGGAGCTAGACGATAGGGTGCTCGAGCTATAGGCGCTGCTCCAGGAGCTAGCTCGATCTAAAACTCGACCTGACGATGAGGCGGAAGACCAGGTAGTTCTTCAGGAAAAACCTCAGGATAGTTGCGTACAATTGGAAAATCTTCTATCTTCTTCTCTTTCTTTGAGGTGTCAGTAACGAGAGCCAAAATAGCAGTGTGGCCCTTACGCAAACACTTCTGGGCCTTAAGGAAAGAGATGATGCTCTCAACAGCACCCCTCTTGTCGCCACAAATCATGAGTGGTTCATCATCTGAACGAGGAATACGAACAATCTTTTCGTTGCAAAGAATCTCTGCTCGGTGTTGGGATAGCCAATCCATCCCAATGACGACGTCGAAACTACCCAAAACTATAGGAAGGAGGTCGATAGAGAAAGTGTGACCGGCAAGAACAAGATTACAACCCTTGACTACGTGGGTGACCTCTAAACTCTTACCATTAGCTAGCTCTACAGTGTGCTTGGTGTTCAAAAGTGTTGGGGTACGCTTAAGCATTTGACTAACTTTTAAGGACACGTAGCTAGTATCGGCACCCGAATCAAATAAGACAGTAACGTAAAAGTCGTCGAGAAGGAACTTACCCGTCACCACATTGGGATCATTCCTTGCTTCCCCCTGGCCAATAACGAACACACGACCCCTTGCACCATTGCCGTTGTTACCCCCGTTGTTTCAATTCCCCTGGTTGTTGTTATTGTTGTTGTTGTTCTGGTTCCGGTTCAGTTGGGGACAATCTCTCTTGAAGTGGCCTTCAGCTCCACACTGAAAGCACCCTTTGTTAATACCCTGCTACTGCTGCTGCTGGCGTTGATTCTGTGGGGCTTGTTGTTGCTGACGATTCTGGTTTGCGGGGTATAAACTTCTACAATCCTTTGCGGCGTGGCCTGGCTTGTTGCACCGATGACAGTTACTCCTGGTGCATGGCCCGCTATGGTGTAGGTTACAGCGATTGCATTTGGGGTGATTTCCCTTGTACCCACCATGACTTTGACTACCAGATGATTGCTGACTAGGGCTCTTGTAGTCGTCAGTCCTTCTCTGCTGAGACTGAGATTGAACAGAAGTCGAACCCTTGCTTGAAGCTCCATCCCATTTCCGTTTGTTGTCACTAGGAGCATCTGAAGTAGCTGTAGCACTTATACGCTTTGGTAACCTGTTCTGCTCCACCGCCTGATCGGTGAGACGATGAGCCAATTGAAAAACTTGCTGGATGGTGGCGAGGTTAGCTGAAGTCACATGACTTTGAATCTCTGGCACTAAGCCCTTGAGGTATAGTTCGATACGTTTAATGTGAGGATCCACCATAGTAGGACACAAAATTGCCAACTCGTTCGATCTTTTAGTATAAGCTTCAATCTCTGACCCCGTCATTTTGAGGTTGAAGAACTCTACCTCCAGCTTGTGAATATAATCACCATTGCAGTACTCTTCCTTGATCATTTCCTTAAAATTGTTCCATGGGGTGGCATTAGCAGCAACCAACCCCAACATCTGGACTTGAGCGTTCCACCACGTGAGCGCTAAACCCTCGAGAGTACCGGTAGCATACTTCACCCTGCGAGCCTCAGGGCATTCACACATCTCGAAAACAGATTCTAGCTTTTCAAACCAGTGGAGGAGACCTACGGCTCCTTCAGTGCCGCTGAAAGTAGTGGGTCGGCAGTCCATAAAAGTTTTGAAGGTGCACACAGGTGGCTGAGCATGTTGACCTGTCGTGGGTGTAAGAAGGGACAAGGTTAAGCACAAGGGTTGGTTTACGAGAGTAGGATCTAAAGATCCTAGAGTGAGTTGAGGTGGCAGGGTATACCTCCTGCCTGAGCGGATGCAAGTGCCGCAGCAACTTGTTGGTTAATCAGAGCCGTCAACTGGGCTCGAGTCATGTTCACGCGTCCACTCATGATCTTCATATCAAAGGAAACATGAGTGAGAGGGGTTCGCGAAAGTGCGATGACAGAAGAGAGTAAGCACACACGTGTTTCCAATTAACAGTGACTACGTTTATCTAAGCATACAATAAGCAATGTTCTACGTAATCTAGCAAGTAGGCAATAAAACATAAGCCATATCACCTAGTATGTCGAGCCTTGCACGTGGAGTGAAGCATCATTGTGGACCGTTGAGCACTGTACAGGTTATAGTCTGGTTTTAACAAAACTTTTCCCCTTATTAAAACCAAGTTCGCTATAACCAATGGCTCTGATACCAATCTGTCACACCCCCGAAATCCACCTCCGGAGTATCACCGCTTGGAGGCGTGACTGACCAGGATCAAGCCACCAATCATATTGAACATACATGAAAGTAATTATAAAATCCAACCAATACAATTGGTGTCCAAAAAAAACATAGTTTAAGTTGCAAGCGGAAGCATAATGTCTAAAACCAAATCATAAGTTAATAATGTTTAAGTTTATCATGAACACGCAATGTCCATGCTCCACAACGACTCTTCCCCATGCAAGCTCCTGCTAAACCTATAGACCTGCAAAGCATGTAATAACGAGTCAACAACAATGTTGAGCGAGTTCACAGTTGGGTGCTTGTTTTAAGTTATTCCAAAAACAGTTTCCTTTAGCTGGCATCCTGCCGTGGGGGTTACCCCATAGTTGAAAACGTGTTTTGTTTATTCCCGTTTACTTTGGCAATCCAGCCATGGGGGCTACCCCATGTTTAATTATCTGGCTCTCTGGCCGTGGGGGCTACCCCATGTATATACCACTAGACTCGTTACCATATCGACTGCTGACTGTAGTCATGTTTATGTGCCCTGAACTGTCAATGTCTATCATCATTGACGTGCCCAGATCCATTAGTTCATGCCCGTCCTCTGCGGCACGGTGTGAGGCTTGTCAAACCTAAATAGCGCTATCTAACTAATGACCCGCTCGCCATTGGCCCGGCGATTAAGTCGATATAAAAAGGAGGGACTTCGTGATAGAGTTTTGGTCTAGTGAAAGTTAACTGTCCATGAGGACGAGGAATTACATTCCTGAACCCGTACTGTCCTACCCAAGAAAGGACGAGGAATCCATGTTCCTTAATCCCATTCCCAAACCCTGGGAATCCCATGCTTTGTAGAAAGTGTGAACTCACCTTAGATTAGCTCGGCAGATTAGCGAAAGGTCAATCGAGCTAGTTGAGGCTAACCACGTCCTAATATGGTTACCATACAAGTCAGGTCTAGGTTCAAATGGTGCACGTATGTTTACACAGAGATAGCAAGTTACGAACACATACTGATCATGGCAACACATTAACAGTCAAGTACATAACATATTCAAGCTTGTGCGATTCAGTAGTTTGGGCCGAACCATTTGTGCAGTTTACTAACATAACCCAATTAACACCCCGGCCCAACATGTTGTGCGGTCAGCGCAGCCTTGTGCGACCCGCCTTATGTTGTGCAATCCATTACTCACCCGGCCCAGTCTATGAATAAGCCTAACAGTACCCGACCCGATAACTAGAAACCCAAACAAAACTATAAGCATAAACACGGCCCAATCATTTAAACATATAACATGTCTTGTGCGACCCGTTTGATCTTGTGCGACTCAGGACAGCATGTGCGACTGGACTTGTGCGTTTGACACTTGTGCGATCAGATCAGGTCTTGTGCGACCTGATCTTGTGCGATCAACAACTTGTGCGCTTTGGGTCCTTGTGCGACCAAGGACTCTTGTGCGATTAGTTTTAATCATCTGAATTTTATGCTGTTTAGTTACAATCAATCAATAGTTTCCAAATCTCCATTCAATCAATTAATACTAACAGTTTCTAAACCCAACCAAAATCGATCAAACAAAGGTTTTTATCATAAAGTTCATAGCATGAACATCAACCACACTCAAACACATTAACGAGTTCATGGCCTTGATTACTAACATGTACCCTACACAACAACATAACAATCATCCGAATAATAACACATCACAGCCGGTTATCCTGGTTATCATGTGTTCGATTTTTATATATACATGGACCGATTAGCCTATTACCATCTCTTGTTTAATCATGCAACCTTAGCATCATGCAACACACAAATATTAATTATTCTACAAACAAGAACCCTAACCGGATTTGATCAACATAAAGCGTTACACAATCATCGATCATATAGCAATACACAATCATCAATCAACATAAAATCAAATAACAACAAAACACTAAAACACTAACCGGATTAGAGATGGATAAGGGTTAATCCGAATGATAAAACTTCGAGAGAGAAACACTCTTTGTTGCCGTCGGGTTCAAGAGGAGAGAAAGAGAGCTAGGGTTTGTGTGTGTGGGTGTTTTGCAAATTATGAGGAGTATATCCTATCTCCTAAGTGTTATGCGACATAAGGGAGTGGGCCGAACCCTCACTTGGGCTGCTCATTGGTCCGAATACAAGAGTGTAGCCCGAATGGGCTTGTGCGATTGGTTCGTGTTGTGCGTTTGGGCTGGTTTATATACATACATACATTACACAAAACACATAACATTTCATTAATCATCATGTTCACATAGTCACATAGTGTTCACATTCGTTACATTAAGCACATAAATAGGTTCTGAAATACTAGTTGTCACATGCGAGACTCTTATAGATGCTAAGGAGAAGCCAGCCTATTTCGATTAGCACCCGCACTTAACCTTTTTAGGAAAATACGTCAGTTTACACTAGTAAATACAATTAACTGACTCATTTTGAAAAGGTTTAAAAATTGATTTGAATGCACAAGGCACAAAACATTTTATAACTTGGGATAATTATTTATATATAAACTTGTAAAATAATTACATGTTCGTTATACGTTCAGTAGCCCGGATTGACACCGGGTTAAAGATTAATAGACACACCACATGATATAGTCCCGCGGCGAGTTATTCCCGAAACCGGGGTTATTCCTTATTATTTATATATATACACCGTCGGGTGTACGCCTACACCCCGTGCTTAGGTCGTGGCCATTTCTTAAAATGATGCCAAGGATATCCAGGACATGGTCATTAACCCCCAAAGTCTTTAAGCAAACAAAACAATTTAAACGGGACATTTCAATAAATTAACCTTCATACAATTAAAAATTCAATGCCCGACCAAGCGGTATTTTATATACCGTACCCCAAGCCCGTATAGGGAAACTAAGTTAAAAGTATTTACCTGAGCTAAATATAAATTCAATCCCAACCGTATATCAAATCAGCAAGCATAGATAGCTTTTAATGGGCTCCTAAATCTAGAACGAAGGTTTTTAATAACCTATTAGATTCCTAACGGGTCTTTAATTAAGCCTAAACTTAGACCGGTTAGTTTTAAAAAGAAGATACGGTTCAAAACGCATGATTATGCGAAGACCGGATTAGAATGTGGTTTAGACCCGACAAGCTTGTATACTTGTTTAGTATGGGTAAACTAAACACATTCTGGATTTTGAGATAGAAATGATAAGGTTTGACCCGTTTCGGCTAATTTATGCAAACTAGTTACATAAGCCGATCCGAACGCGAAAAGTGCGTAACGGGTAACCACATGAGTCACGAACAGGTTTCCTAAGTTAATATGCCTTTAATATGTTGTGATATCAGTAGGATACCTTCCATTATGCCCAAAACGAATTTAAAACCAATTTATGCCCCGTAGGGGTATTTTGGTCATTTTAAAGGTTATATGAGAGGTTAAATATTAATCTGAGGTTTAGGTCTGATATAATCAGTAAAATACTTCATTTAATAAGTTATATCAGTAGGGTATTAAATATATGTGAAATTTATTAATTATAACCAAACTATACACCGAAGGGGCATTTTGGTAATGTCACTTAAGCTTTAAAGGTCAAAATTAAAATTCTGAGTTTAAAACTTTTGCCTACTGTTTAATTATGAAAATTTACTTAAAACCTCAGTAGGTATCAAACCTTATATGTTAAAAATAGTTTTAACTTATACTATGCGTTAAAAACGCGTAAAAAGGCGATTTTAAGCGATTTCCGGGTTTTATAAGAAAAGCTGATATTTTTTATCATTCCAAAAAGCTTAAAAATGTTTTATTTATCATATAAAATCAGTAGCAAAAAGTTCGGTATCAAAATGTTATGTAAAACTCATTTTATGGCCAAAAGGGCAAAACCGACAATTACCGAATCAAGGCTAGAACCCTATGTTATGCTCAGCCTAAAAATAAATAAAAATCTTCAAAAGTCCAAAAATATTATTTTACATCAGTAGGTAAAAAATTTGGTATCAAAAATTGGGTTTCATTTGATCTTCGCGTTCCCAGGTGAACTCTGGGCCACGACGTGAGTTCCAACGAACTCGAACGAGAGGGATTCTAGTGCGCTTGAGGACCTTAACATCCCGGTCCATGATTTCAACTAGTTCCTCGACGAATTGAAACTGTTCATCGATAGTGAGCTCCTTCAAAGGAAGTATGAGGGTCTCATCTGACAGACACTTCTTCAGATTCGACACGTGGAAAACATTGTGAACTGCACTGTGTTCTGTTGGTAGGTTCAGTTTGTAGGCCACCTTGCCTATTTTCTCTATGATGTCGAATGGTCCAACATATCGTGGGTTAAGTTTGCCTCGTTTGCCAAAACGAACCACACCCTTCCTGGGTGAAACTTTGAGTAGCACTCGATCCCCAACCTGGAACTCGAGTGGTTTCCTGCCCTTATCGGCGTAGCTCTTCTGACGGTCACGAGCTGCCGCCATTCGTTGTCGTATTTGAGCAATCCTTTCTGTTGTGTCTACCACAAGTTCTGGGCCAGTGATCTGACTATCCCCCACCTCTGTCCAACAAAGAGGTGACCGACATTTACGCCCGTACAATGCCTCAAACGGAGCAGCTTTAATGCTGGTGTGGTAGCTGTTATTGTATGAAAATTCCACAAGTGGCAGATGCTTTTCCCAGCCGTTGCCAAAGTCAATTACACACGCCCGAAGTATGTCTTCTAAGGTTTGATTAGTGCGCTCAGACTGCCCATCCGTCTGAGGGTGATAAGCTGTGCTCATGTCTAATCGTGAGCCGAAGGATTTGTGCATCGCTTGCCAAAGTTCTGAAGTGAAACGTGCATCACGATCGGAAATAATAGAGGTGGGCACCCCGTGCCTCGAGACAACTTCACTAAGATAAACGTCTGCTAGAGTGGATAACTTGTCTGTTTCTTTGATAGCCAAGAAGTGTGCAGACTTTGTGAGTCGATCCACGATCACCCAAATAGTATCGTTCCCCCGTTGGGATCTAGGCAGGCTAGTAACAAAATCCATGGAAATTTGCTCCCATTTCCATTGTGGTATCTCTGGTTGTTGGAGTAGGCCTGATGGTTTCTGAGATTCTGTCTTGACTCTCGCACAAGTCAAGCACTTGCTAACGTAAGTTGCTATGTGAGCTTTCATGCTAGGCCACCAGTATGTGGTTCTGAGGTCGTGGTACATCTTATCTGAACCAGGATGTACTGAGTAGCGAGACTTGTGTGCTTCATCCATCACAAGCTCTCGTAGGTTACCATAGAGTGGGACCCAGATGCGTCCTGTTACATAGTATGCACCGTCTTCCTTTTGTTCTAACCGTTGCCTTGAGCCGCGTAGAGCTTCAGCCCTGACGTTTTCTGGTTTCAAAGCTTCTACCTGAGCTTCTCGTATCTGAGCAGGAAGACTAGACTGTTAGTGAGTTGTAAAGCTCGTACGCGTTTATGTATGGTATCCTTTCGACTGAGGGCATCGGCTACAACATTGGCTTTGCCCGGATGGTATCTGATCGAGCATTCGTAATCATTCAGTAGCTCGACCCATCGTCGTTGTCGCATGTTCATCTCCTTCTGTTTGAAGATATGTTCAAGACTCCTGTGGTAGGTGTAAATGGCGCACTTGGTACCATACAGGTAATGTCTCCATATCTTAAGTGCAAAAACCACAGCTCCCAGCTCTAAATCGTGTGTAGTGTAGTTCCTTTTCCTGAACTTCAAGTTGACGTGAGGCGTATGCAATAACTTTATCCCGTTGCATCAATGCACAACCAAGACCCTGAATTGATGCGTCGCAGTAAACGACAAAATCGTCTGTGCCCTCTGGCAATGAAAGAATAGGTGCACTGCAAAGCCTATCCTTTAAGTGCTGAAATGCTGATTCCTGTGCATTTCCCCATCGATAAACAACGCCTTTCTGAGTTAGTGAGGTGAGTGGTTGTGCAATCTTGGAAAAATCCTTAATGAACCTCCTGTAGTAACCTGCCAAACCCAAGAATTGGCGAATTTCTGTTGGCGTGCGAGGTGCAGGCCAGTTCTTAATCGAGTCTACCTTGGATGGATCAATAGGAATCCCATCCTTGTTTACCACGTGGCCTAGGAAATGGACCTCGCGAAGCCAGAAGTCGCATTTCGAGAACTTTGCATAAAGCT
>JARYGA010031667.1:0-39022 GCA_030545235.1 Helianthus tuberosus
TCAAACTATGCT
The DNA here is from genome assembly GCA_030545235.1 of Helianthus tuberosus. NCBI lineage: Eukaryota > Viridiplantae > Streptophyta > Magnoliopsida > Asterales > Asteraceae > Helianthus > Helianthus tuberosus. Next base: position 13 of record JARYGA010031667.1, read on the forward strand.
TTGGTAGTATATCGAAATATACTTAAATTGTGATTTGGTAGTATATCAAAATATACTTGGGTTTAGGAAATCAATAAAAGATAAGTTTTTATGGCTTAATTGGAAAACCTTTGTAAAAACACATTGTGGTCATTTGGCAATACATTCAAACATTAGTATATCAAACTATACTTGTCACACCTTGACTTTTGCGGAAGCGTGCACGTGTGACTTGATCAATATCATTGCATTCAATCATAATAAACAACTATATGACTAGAACATGATGTTCATCCATTCATAAGTTTTAAAATAATACAAACACAAGTTGTTAAGTTTCAACCAACACACTTCATGTTAAGTTTACAAACCATTCAAAGTAGTAATAAGTTCCATAAAGGACTTTTAACAAAAGACTTTCAAACCAAGGCTTTGTTTCATATATCTTATCTAGGATAAGATATACAAATCAAACCCTTCCAAAATAGGATGACAACAATTCTTGAAATTACTTCTTGAAATTTTTCTTAACGCCGCCAGATCCATTCAATTTCCTGAAATACGTGTAATTTGAAAACATCAACAAAAGTTGAACGAGTTCATGTGTTTTGTATGTGAGCTCGAATAAACTTGTAATCATTTGAAAGTATTCCTTTGATAACCGGTATGTAAAGCGTCTATGAACAGATCATTAATGTTTTGCAAGGACATTAATATGTGTGGTGCGTAGGAAGTGCTCAAACCTAGCAAATTTCCTCCGGTCCATCCGGCGGGAACGACATAGTCACCACATGCGGCCACACAAGGACCCATGGGTGGGGCTCGTGTAACACCTCGTAAAAACATGCTCATTTATGTAAAGACACGTGTCCTAAACTCTAAACACGTGAAAGTTTGAGTTTGAAGGACTAAAGTTGTCAAACGATAAAAATATGCATGCGAAGGGACTAAAAGTGTCAACATGCAAAACTTGTGCCTCTGAATGACCACACACGAAGAGTATATTCTTAAACGAATAATTATTCGGATATAAGAAGCCGTTTGTAAAAATAATCGAAAGATTATAAACTACAGGGGTTAAACGTATCAACATGTTAATTCTTACCTCTGAGTGACCTTTTAACGAACCCGGGGCTTCGTAATATTCAAATATACTCTCAAGAATAAATGATATCAGTTTCACGAGGTTTCGAGATCGTTATGTATTATTTACATAAGTTTCCAAGAATAAGGGTTAAGAGCGTCAAAGAGCATAAACTAGTGTTTTCGGTGGTTGTTTAACAAAACCGAACCTAACGGAGTTTGGATACACTCCCATGATCCTCCACAAACTAACTAAAAGGGCCATTTGTGCCTAAAATGAAGGTTATAAAAGTTATAAAGGACCAGGGACTGAAACTGCCAAACCTGAAATAATTTTCACCTGAACTTAAGGTTGTCGCGGGGCGCGTAGGCTCCCCTTAACTTCTATGCGGCCCGCGAGAGAATGCCCAGTTCAGTAAAAAGAGGACAGCTGCTGGTTGCAACCCGTTGCACCGCCTTAAACACCTGCAAATCGAAACCTGGAGCTTGTTGATGGTTTTAATTTACCACTAGGACACTTGTAAACATCTGGGATCATTCCATAACACATGTGATGATCATAGAAGGTGTTCTTCAAGTATAAATAGGCCTTGTGTTGCACTAGTTCATTGCACAAATCATTCTTATCATCTCTCCTCTCAAGTTCTGGGATTCCTGATCATAAGGAAGCTCATCTTTAGTAGAAAAGATTGCTAGGACCCTTTGTAAGTGTCTTAGCCCCCTCTTTAGTTCAGTTTTGTTATTTAAAAACCGAAAAGTCTAAGTTACGCAAAATGACTTTGACCTTCGGTTTAAACTCAAATGGTCCAGCCATTGTTCGAGGTGAATATGGATATGTGACCATAATAGGTAGGTGTTAATCCCTTAAAAGGGCACCGCCTAATTTTCTCATTTGCTCAGTTAATTGTCGGGTCAAACTATTTAATTAAAAAGTCAAACGGGTCAGATTTGTAAATAATAATCAAAACTAATGACGCAGAAGGTATAAACCATATTTTATCACTTAAATAACTTGGTAAATAATATTAGAACATGTCTAAGCATGTTCTACCCGACAATTCTGAGTTTAGGGTCGGTTCGCAACCGAAAGTCGCAAAAGCTTGACTTTTGCTTTGACTTTCAGTTCTGACCCGATTGAGCTTAATTCTTCTATGTTTTAAGCTTCCATTAGGACCATCTTATATTGTAATATAACCCTCTGGAGTTATATTACCTGGTCATTAATAATTTGGATTATATGCTAGTTTCCGTCATTATGCTTATAATTGACCATTATGCCCTTTTTTAGCAAAAAATGAGATTTTTGATAATGTGAGCATACAAATAGGTTAAGTACTGATATATAAGCATGTCTAAATTAATTTGACATGATTCTCTGGTCTCAAAATGATATTATGCTAGATATCGTAAAATTAAACTTTTTATAATTTAAATTACGATATTATGCATAATACATGTTTAAAACATAGATTTTCACCCAAAACTCATTACCTACAGTTATGATATCATTTTTAGGAATTTTTGAAATATTGGGTCAGATTATAAACTCACCATATCATTGAGTTCTTGTATAAATTCCTTAATTGAGGATAATACCCTTTTGACTAATAAAATGTGATTTACATATGATTAAAATGCCAAACCTTTTTCTACTGATTTGATATAAAAAACAAAATATTTTAAACGCTCAAGGCTGATCAAAATCTCAGAATCACATAAACATTTCAAATATCGTCAATTATCGACTTTTACGCTAATTAGGTGTATAGTATGGTTTAAAACCATATTTAACACCTAAGACTTGATACCTACTGATTTTATAAATAAATTTTAACATTATTACAATAGGTATAAGTCATAAACTCAGACTTCCAAATATATTCTTAAAAGCATATGTGAAATGACCAAAATACCCTTTCGAGGCATAGTTTGGCCAAAAAATGGTAAATCTCACATATGAATGATATCCTACTATTTTAATACCATAAAATAAATATTTTTACTGAAGAGTTTAGACCAGAATATTAGTCTACTTTAAAACCTCTTTTATAAATATTAAAATGACCAAAATGCCCCTACGGGACTTAAATTGGTTTTAAATACTTTTTGGGCATATATGTTAACATCTTACTGATGTATTAACATATATTAAGCATAATAACATATGAGACTTGTATATGGTTCATTTGGTTACCCGTTAATGCATTTATGCGTTCGGTTCGGTTTATGTAACTAGTTTACATGAATTAGCCGAAATGGGTTTAACCTTATCATTAAATCTTCAAAATCCAGAATGTGTTTAGTTTACCCATATTATACAAGTATCCAAACTTGTCGGGTCTAAATCACATTCCATTCCGGTCTACGCTTAATCTAGCGTTTTGAACCGTTAAGTATCTTTCAAACTAACCGGTCTAAGTCTTCGACTTAAGTAAAGACCTATTAGTATCCTAATAGGTTAATAAACCTTCTATACAGATTGAGTAACTTTGGTAGAAGGTATTTACATAAGGCTTTAGGAAACATACGGCTGAGTTACATCCTCACACATCTAGCTCAGGTAAATACTTTTAACTTATTTTCCCTAATACGGGCTTGGGATACGTATTATAATAATACCGCTAGGTCGGGTATGAAATCATTTAATCGGATTGTGATTAATAAATTTGCATAACCCGTTCTAATCTGTTTTGTTTGATAACATAAACATTGGGGGTTAATACGACCATGTCCTGGATATCCTCGGCTCATTTCATTGGAAAATGGCCACGACCTATGCACGGGTGTAGGCATACACCTGACAGATGCAAATGCTAAATAACCCACATGTTGGGGATAACTCCTTTGTGGGTTTTATAGTGGTGAGTCAGTTAATCATGACCAGCTTCCAAACCGGCCCCCCCATATGTTTGATAAACATGTAAAACTATATACAAGAATTTATTAAAGATTGTCCCAAGTTATAATTTGTTTTGTGCTTTGTGCGCCTAAATCAATTTTCATAAACTCTTTTCAAATGAGTCGGTTAATTGTATTTACCAGTGAAAACTGACGTATTTTCCAAAGACTAAGTGACAGGTACCTCTCGAAATTAGGCTGGAGCTACTTGGTGTCAAATAAGAGGATCTTGCAAATCCTTAGATGCCTGAAGTTTGTTATTTCAGTTTCTTGTATTTTGTATTTTGTATTTATGACCCGCCTATGGATCTCTATTAAAACCAGTCTGTATATTCTTTTATTTGGACTAGGGATGGCAAAAAAGCCCAAGCCCGATGGGTATACCCGAAACCCGAAACATACGGGCAGGGTATACCGAAGCCCGACGGGTATGGGCCGGGTATGGGATTAAAATATAAAAATATTCGGGTACGGGTACGGGTATGGGATTTAGCATTACCCGCCCGATACCCGGCCCGTTTAGCCGAATATTCCATTTATATAAACTTTAGTACATACACTTATTCATATAATTTTGCTTTGTTGTTTGTCTTCAAGACTTTAACATACAAACACAAGATTTTATGTTTAGTTATGTTGTTTCTATGCAGATTAAAAATGTGTGTTAGTTTTGGAATTTTCTAAACACATTTCAAGTTGTTAGGGAGATTACTTGGGTTCTGATTAATGCTACTATTTTTCATGTTTGGTGTTCAATTAAATGCAAATTATATAAACTGACATTATGTGTTCCAAAGTAGCAGTACACTAATTAGTTAATTATGCAGATATATGTTTCAAATATGCATTTGAATATGATATGTTTGTATGTTATTGGTCATATTTTTCTTTGTTGTAGTTATTGAAGTAGTAAATTATATAAACATTAGAGTAAAAATGCACATGAGAGTTTCAATGATATTTTTAACAAATTAATGGGTATACCCGTTACCCGCGGGTATACCCGGTACCCGATGGGTAAATACTCGACAAATACCCGACAAATACCCGACGGGTAACGGGCCGGGTATTGGCCAAAGAATTACAACGGGGTACGGGCTTGGGATTATTAATACCCGGCCCAAACCCGGCCCATTGCCATTCCTAATTTGGACACTCGGACAATATGGTTTGTAATAGTAATTATCTACCAAGCCTTCCGCTGTGCTATTATATTGTGTATATTGACAATGATGATATCAACTACGTCACGATACTCCCCACCGGGCCCACCGGTAATATGTGGAAATATCGGGGTGTGACAGGTTGGTATCAGAGCCAACATCGAGTGAATTAAACACTATCCTTTTGTGTTTAATCTCAATAACACAATAAGCACATTCCTTAGACTTCCGAGTCTAGGCAAATGACCTAGGATTATTCTTAAATTTTCCTTTTGTCGTTTATATTTTGTTTTACTAGTTTTGACAGGTTTACTAATCATTATGCCGCCAAGACTTAGAGGCCGTGGAGGAAAAGGAAAAGGTCCTATGAGGGGAGGACCATCTAGCCAAACTAGACCCTCACATAGATGCACTCCATCCGCGTCCTTTAGCACCTCCGATTCGAATGACGATTGGAGGAAATCTTTACAACCCGCGAGGCGATCCGTGTGACAACCCTCAAAATTACAGGTACTGTAATTAATTTTAATTACGTACTTAATGACTGTGCTTGATTACAACTGACAATTTAAACTGCTCTATGATTTTTATATCGTACATACACATGCATCATATTTTATACAGTCACTCCATTTATTACACACAAGCTTGAGTAATAAACTTGATGCACAAAACACAGTTAACACACTGAACGGATAACTTAGAAACATGTTGACAATGCCAACACATAGCCAAACAATAGGTTGAGGGACCTATTTGACATTCTTTGAAACTTGCTAGAAAACATCGAGGACTGAAACCGTCGTTATTTGAAAGTATAAAGTTTAGGGACTAAATTGTTATTTTTGAAACTATATAAATACAAGGGTTAAAGTGCAATTACTTCAAACTATAAGTTTTGGGTTCTTTTTGTAAGTTTTGGAAATTTATGTTATAAAGAAATAAATATATAGTTTTGAAATAAAAGTTCAAGGTTCATTTGGTCATTCTTTCAAACATAAACTCTAGGGACTAAAGTTGGCTTTCTTAAACTCATTTTAACTAAAGATCCTAACCTGGTTAACTTTCATATAAGGATTTCTTCTTTAAAGCTTAACTCAGTTAACTCTTTTAACTAAAATAGGTTAACTAAGTTAATTCCTATATAATAAATCCTTCTTTAAACACTAACCTAGTCAGTCAAACTAACTGACTATTACAGGGACCATTTGTGACATTTGCAGAAACTTTAGGGACCTTTTTGTGAATACTGAAACCACAGGGACCAAAACGTAAATTATAAAAATCAGATTTAAAAAGGGGGTCCTTCTGATCGGACCGGCCCTCAGTGGGTTTCGAACTCGGGACGTATCGGTTGATAAGCGAACACATAACCACTCGGCCGGGCATGCCACATCCGGTTATTATCAGTATCGATTAATATATATATACTAACTTTAAACAGACCTGATGTTTTAAGATCAGATCTGCAGTCGCGGACATCAACAATAATCCACCGAAAACTCATTTAAAAATCGAATTGTTCCATTGTTTATGTGTTAGTTGATCCGAAATCATTACCCACTAATTCTCAACCACTTTACAACCCATTTTCCACCCAATTCGATTGCCTTTTCAACCCAATAACCGAAAGTTTTTTTTAAAGAATTCAAAAGTGGAATTCAATCCACTATCAGTTGTCGATTTCGTTGAATTGAGATATGTTATAAGTTCCCTGAACCTCCTTGAACCTCTCACACCCTTCAAACAACACTAAACAATGTCGAAAACGCCTCTGATCGTTTCTGCAAGTTGTTGCCGGAGTTCGGTTGCCGGAGATAGTCGAGCCGCCACTTCCAGTCGATACCGGATCAATTTTTCTCGTTTAATCTGTATGTTCATACTTGTTTAATGTTCCAGCAAGTTTAATTCAATTATATGCTTGTTTTGATCGGGTATTCGGGCGGGTTTGACCTTCGTTGACTAATTTGGGGAAGAAGATGAACAGTGTTCATCTTTTATACTTTTAGTTATTTATTTTATTTAACAGTTTATTTCATTAATTCATATTAAATCGATTCAAATTAAGTAAAGTCCGAAAATTTTAACACATATACTTTATCTACTGATTCAATTATTAAAAATATTATGTTAGTCAAATTGTTTACAAAACTATTTTTTATAAATTAAAAATAGTTTAATTTTTACAAAATTATAATAATTTGAATTTAGTGAATTAATTATTGAAATTTTTATAGTAATTATTTTACATGTTGGACTTTACAAAAATAATATTATTACTGATATTTTATGTAAATTTGATATTTATATAAATAAATCAGTATTTATACTTATTTATATAGTTTAATTTAATGTAATTAAATTATATAACTATATAATTTTGATCCAAAATTATTTTTATGACAAAATATGCATTATTCTGAGTTTATATAAAATAAGAATCTGAATTTTTATTATATTTAATTATTTAGATAATTAAACTTATATAAACTTATTAATGGTTATTTTAACCATTTTAATTCATTTTAATCATTTAAAATGATTCCAAGGCCATAATAATTATTTTAAATCTGTAATACTAAAGTTCAATAATTAAAAATGTTATTTTTAATTATTCAGATTTAATATAATTATTCTGATAATTAATCATATAATTATCATATGTATTCTTTTAAACGAAATATTTATTTTTCAAATAGTAAATATTTCAACCATATAAATTAATTTATAATTTTTATAAATTAATTATATCACTTGTACAATATTTTTCCAATAATCATTATATTTAATTATGTTATTATACTAGTTAAATATATTTGGTTTATTATTACAAATGTTTATATTAAATCATTTGTACAATTTGTGTAATTTTATTATTTATGATAAATAAATATTTTTCATAAATAATTCCATTACCTCATATTCACTTTCCGAGTTCTCTATTAGGTTATCCTAACCACATAAGTACCATTTAAACAAAACACTACCGAATCCTATAGATTTAGGATTTCCAATTATCCAATTAAACATTATTGTTGATACATATCCCATATTGTTGCATGTTCAATCAATTAGAGTGACGTGGAATCTTATTTCCAAGAACTCTCACATTTGCATACTCGTTAGGACTTACTCGTAATCAAGGTGAGTTCATGTCCCCCTTTTCTCTTAACTGTTTTCAGTTTTATACTTCGGGGGTGGAATACATGTTACAAATATTACAATGTTTACAAATGATATAATAACAAGAAACACTCTTGGTGAGAACGAGTACCAAGTATGATGAAATTTGAGAATACAAAAATACAAAAAGCACTCTTGGTGAGAACGAGTACCAAGTATGTTACAACTATTACAGACATTTTTATACATGGTATGGTTAGCTTAAGGAGGGTTAGGACGTACAGATCATGTGAGTGGGTAGGCGGGAACTTGAGGCCATTAATCCTCATTGTAGGACCGAGGGACAGGAGCGATAGATCTATCTGGGTGTAGCGAGCCCAGCCCCAGGCCCAACAGAACGGACCTCGGGGTGACTTTGTGCCCGACGCATAAATCTGCTAGGTTTGAGTCTTCCTACTGCATTTCACACATATCAATGGCCTTGCAAACCATTGGTGATCTCTTTATTTCCTTATTGCTACATACCAGGGACTTTCATACACTGTTTACAAAGGATTATACATACATCGTAACAAAGGGATATTTATACACACAAGACATATTTTAAAGGCTTATACACACAGACTTACACATGAACTCGCTCAACCTTTTGTTGATTTTTTTCAAACTACATGTATTTCAGGGAACTAGCAGGATCTGGCAGGGTATGCATGTGTCTAGCTGCGTTGGATAAATAGATGTCATCCAAAGTTGTGAAGTTTGAGAAGTGTAACCTATTCCTGGACGGGTTACATATCTCTAAACCTCGTCTTATTTAAAGTCTTTTGGTGTCCTATGAAAATGTTTTAAATAATTTGTGGTTTGTAATGTCGATGTTTCTAAACAATGATATTGTGGTATTTTCTCACTATTTTTAATGGATGAACATCTCGTATTTTTATCATATAGCATTGTTGTGATTGTTGCTATGGTATTAAGAAGTCACACCAAATAAACCCACGCTTCCGCAAAAGCCAGGGTGTGACAATCCGTCTCGCTAAGTACATCACCCTCATATCACCCTTCCTTTGGGCTGCCTATTCAAGATGAGCCCCAACATTCTCACCATTCTCATCATTCTCACCGCTCACATCATTCATATCACTCTCTACACTCTCATTCATTTCACCATTCTGATTCTCACCATTCTTATTCCCCAGGCCAATTTAACCCAAATGATTATATTAATGAACCACCAGGTTATAACCCTTTAGGACCCGAGGACCACTTCTCGCAAGATATGGAGATGGACGATGATCCAGATCCAGAGATGCCACCAACCGGGACACCAACACATCCCATCAGTATCTCCAGCGGTTCTCCTTATGAAGGATCGCCATATCAAGGCCCTGATTCATGGGCCGAAAGGTGGAACACTTATACTTGGGAATTCACCCCTTCTTTTCACAACTCTCCTCCACAACCTCCATTGGAGGAACCGTATCTTCAGGCGGTTACTCCACCGCCATTGCCAGTTGAGGAACCACCTCAACCACCTCCCGAGCCACCAAGGCGGAGGAGGAATGCACGGATGTCCGTGCAAGGGGGACCGAGATTCAGTTCCCCACAAGCTTCAAGCACTTACCCTTCTATTCCTGAAGATCCACAAATGGGTGGACCTTCTCATGCGGTGCCGGAAAATGATCCCCCGCCAGTTACTTTTGCACCACCGCCACTGCCACCGCCAATGGGTTATGAAAACCCAATACCTACTTACCCAGGTCCGTTTGGGTATAACCTGTTTGAATATCCAGCTCCTACGAGTTATGAATATCAAGCCCCTGCCCAAGATCCATATCTTGAAGCAGCTCAATTTAATGCACTTTATCCCTCACCATTTCCTCAAGCATACCCAACTGGGTATCCCGTGCAAGGGTATCAATACCCTTCTAATCAACAGCAACCCCCACCTCCACAACTGTAAACGCAACAAATCCTTCAGAGGTTGGATCAGGTTGAACAAAAAGCGGAAGAACGCGATAAAAAGCACAACAAATTTCTTAAAGGTCTCGCGAACTTCATTAAGGGCAAGAAGAAGTAGAAGTTTATTTTATTTTATTTTGTATTGTAATTTCAATTAAGTCCCTTCGTGGACATTTCATTTTTGTATTTAGTCCCTACGTGGACTTGTTTCTTTCTGTAGTCCCTACGTGGACAGTTTGTTTATTTCAAGACCCGTTTAGGGCATTTCTTGTAATCGCTTAGTATTTTAATGGAATTTCTTTTGAAATTTTTATACGTGTACTTTATTACATCATCTTGCAAATATCATTTCAATTTTAAATTGATTTGCCAATGAAATTTCAAAAGAAGTTCTTAAAGGTATAACCTGGCCAAAATATTAATGGCTATGATGGTATAACTTTTTTTTAAAGATAATGATTCTCTGTTAACATCTTAAAACATGTTAACATTCCTGGCAGTGTGACTTGAGAGACCACATTAGCTTCCAAAAGTACTTGGATCTTTCCAAGCCACCCTCTTGGCCTATATGATCAATGCGAATCATGGCTATTAAACATCAAATATGATCTATACATCAAAACATCCATTTGAGGTATATGCTTACGGGAAAAGGTGTATTCATGACAATGATAGTTTATTTTAAAACTTCTTGTCAAAAAGGCGATGAACTATGTTCGACCCTTAAAATCACTGATCCAAAAGATCATTGATAATACTTGAATTGTCCCTGTGACAAGGCCTTTTGTGCCATCTAAATGTCCTTCGAGACGAGCCTTTGTGCTATATGAAAATGTCTTTAAGACATAGACAGTTGTGATTTATATTCCCTGTCTGATAAATGTAAAGGATTATATCCTACTTGATTGCCAATAATGATTCATTTGTAGCCTAGGCAAATCATGATCAAATAGATTTTGACTTGTTATCTAAAATGGTCTATATGGTTTATTAATACCATGGCCATCTAATCATCAAATATGATGATTCATTATATAATCTAAACGAATCAATATTGTTTGATTTTAGTATTCAAATCATGGCTGGCTCCAACGAAGTTAACAGTCATCCAGTAGAAGGAAACAATAATGATACCAGAATAAATGTTACTGGTTCTGAATTACAAGCAATGATTGACACAGCAGTTGCTCAAGCTGTGGACAAAATGTTCAAGGAACCGAGTAATGTTCTCTCTAAAACTCATACAAAGTCTCTATCGCATTCGCATACATTGAAAAAGGATGATTATCGACACTCATCCAATCAAAAAAGTGAACCTCAGAGACAAATTGTTGTTAATCAGGCTCCCAAGTACAACAAGGGTTGTACTTACAAATATTTCGTCTCTTGTAAGCCAAGAGATTTCACGGGAGAAAAGGGGGCTATCGATTGTATGAAATGGTTGGATGAAATGGAAACTGTGATCGATATCAGTGGGTGTGCTAAGGAGGACGTCATTAAGTTTGTATCTTAGTCCTTCAAAGGCGACGCTCTAACATGATGGAAAGCCTTGGTGCAATCCACTGGGAAGGTTTCTTTGTATAACCTTTCTTGGAATCAATTTGTTGATCTTATGAAGGACACTTATTGTCCCCAGCATGAGGTAGAAAGGGTGGAGACTGACTTCCTCACTCTTGTGATGAAAGATTTGGATTGCAGGTCTTATGTGACTAGTTTTAACTCGTTGTCTTGACTCGTCCCATATTTGGTCACCCCAGAACCCAAACGCATTACGCGTTTTATAGGTGGTTTAGCCTCTGAGATTAAGGGAAATGTTAAGGCTTCTAAGCCTGCTACTTATAGATCTGTTGTAGATCTATCTTTGTCACTTACACTCGATGTTGTAAGGAGTAAGTCAAAGAAAACCACCGAAGAAGGGAAGAGGAAGAGGGAGGATGACCAGTCCCACCAGTTGAATAAAAAGAAGAAAGGAAACTCTGGTTTCAAGAAAGGGCAGTCGGGTGATAAGCCAAGATGTAAAACTTGTGATAAGAGGCACTTTGGAAAGTGCAATCAGGATCCGCAAGCCAAGCCTTGCGGAATCTGCAAAAAGAAAGGGCACAAAACTCTGGAGTGCCAAAACATCAAGGATGCAACCTGTTATGGTTGCAATGAAAAAGGGCACATCAAGACTAATTGCCCTAAAAATGCCAAGAAGCCTGATGAGGTAAAGAAAACCAATGCTAGGGTTTTTCAGATGAACGCCGGGGAGGCGGTGAATGACGATAACGTTATAATAGGTACCTTCCTCATTAATGATATTTATGCTAGAGTTTTATTTGATTCAAGTACTGATAAGTCTTTTGTAGACCACAAGTTTAGTAAATTACTGAATCTGCCTATTAAAACTCTAGACATAAAATATGAGGTAGAGCTCGCAGATGGTACCTTAGAAACTGCTTCAACTCTTCTTGATGGATGCTTTATATTCATTAAGAATCATTCTATCCCGTTATCTCTTTTACCAATAAAATTGGTTGGGTTTGATGTAGTTTTAGGCATGGGTTGGTTATCGCATAACCAAGCCCAAATTGCCTGCGATAAGAAACTAGTAAACATTAAAACCCCATCAAGTGAAGCAATCACTATTCATGGAGATACACATTATGGTTTGCCTGATAATGTGTCTATACTTAAAGCATCGAAGTGTCTGAAGAATGGATGTGTCATCTACATGGCACTAGTGACGGTGAATGACCCGAAACCCAAGATTGAAGATATCCCAATTATTTCTAAATACCCTGATGTCTTTCCTGATGAGCTACATGGATTACCTCCTGAGAGGCAAGTCGAATTCAGGATAGACATTCTGCCAGGATCAGCACCAATCGCACGAGCTCCTTACCACCTAGCGCCTACAGAAATGAAAGAGTTAAGGACTCAATTGGATGATTTATTAGAAAAGGGTTTCATACAACCCAACTCTTCTCCTTGGGGAGCTCCTATATTGTTTGTGAAGAAGAATGATGGTTCAATGCGTCTATGCATTGATTACCGTGAGCTAAACAAGGTAACGATCAAGAATCGTTATCCATTACCCAGGATCACCGATTTATTCGACCAACTCCAAGGGGTAAGCTTCTTCTCGAAGATTGATTTAAGATCTGGGTATCATCAACTCAAGGTTAGAACTGAAGATGTGCCTAAGACAGCGTTCAGAATGAGGTATGGCCACTATGAGTTCTTAGTGATGCCTTTCGGGCTCACTAACGCACCTGCAACATTCATGGACCTCATGAATCAAGTCTGCAAGCCATACTTAGATAAGTTTATCATTGTCTTTATAGACGACATACTTATTTATTTTCGTAATCAAGTTGATCACGAGAAACATCTTCGATGTGTCTTAGGATTGCTACGACAGGAGAAGCTATATGAAAAATTCCCCAAGTGTGAGTTCTGGCTTCGCGAAGTCCAATTTCTTGGACATGTTGTGAGCGAGTGTGGTATCCAAGTAGATCCCGCTAAAATAGAGGCAATCATGAACTGGGAAGCGCCTAAGACATCGACATAGATTCGCAGCTTTCTGGGATTAGCTGGTTATTATAGAAGATTCATTGAGAACTTCTCAAGAATAGCTGCACCATTGACTACCCTGACCCGCAAGAATGTAAAGTTTGATTGGGGTCCTAAACAACAAGATTCATTTGAGATTCTTAAGCAGAAATTGAGTAATTCTCCTGTATTGACATTGCCTGAAGGGTAGAAGATTTTGTCGTGTGATGTGATGCTTCACACACCGGCATGGGTTGTGTTCTTATGCAGAGAGGCAAGGTGATTGCCTATGCATCACGACAACTAAAGGTGCATGAAAAGAATTACACCACCCACGATTTGGAGTTGGGTGCCGTTGTATTTGCACTAAAGTTATGGAGACATTACTTATATGGAACTAAATGTGTGATATATTCGGATCACAAAAGTCTCCAACACTTATTCAATCAAAAAGATCTTAATATGATGCAACGCCGTTGGATGGAAACTCTAAATGATTACGATCATGAAATTTGCTATCATCCTGGCAAAGCGAATGTAGTCGCAGATGCATTGAGCAAGAAGGAAAGGATTAAACCTATTCGGATTAATGCTAAAAGTATTGAAGTTAAGAACAACCTGAATGAAAGACTGTTAGCTGCTCAAAAGGAAGCTACATTGGAGACTAACTTTCCAAGTGAAAAGTTAGGTGTAACAGCTGATCAATTGTTACCTGGCAAGGATGGAATCCTCAGATTGAATGGTAGAATCTGGGTTCCTATCCATGGAGGACTTAGAGATATAATCCTTCAAGAAGCTCACAATTCCAGATACTCAGTTCACCCTGGAGGTGACAAGATGTATCAAGATTTGAAAGCCAATTATTGGTGGATAGGTTTGAAGAAATCTATAGCCACACATGTAGCTAAATATATGAATTGTGCTCAAATTAAAGCTGAACATCAAAAGCCGTCAGGTTTGCTACAACAGCTAGAACTTCCCACATGGAAGTGGAAAATGGTAACCATGGATTTTATAACCAAGTTACCTAAAACAAGACATGGAAATGATACTATATGGGTCATAGTTGACAGACTGACTAAGTCAGCACATTTCTTACCCATTAAGGAGACTCATAGCTCTGACAAGCTAGCTCAGTTGTATGTGGATGAGATTGTATCTCTCCACGGAGTCCCAGTATCTATTATATCCCATAGAGATACTAGATACACCTCTCATTTTTGGAAAAGTTTCCAGTAATCATTAGGCACTCGTTTGAATTTTAGTACTGCTTACCATCCTCAAACCGATGGACAAAGTGAGCGTACAATTGAAACTTTGGAAGGTATGCTACGTGCATGCGTTATTGATTTGGGAGGTAGCTGGGATGACCAACTACCGTTGATCGATTTCTCCTATAATAATAGTTACCATACTAGTATTCAGGCTGCGCCTTTTGAGTCATTATATGGGAGGAAATGTAGAACGCCTGTTTGCTGGGCGGAAGTAGGAGAAGCTCAGTTATCAGGACCTGATATAGTCCTTGAAACAACAGACAAGATTGTCCAGATTCGTGATCTCCTAAAAGCTGCCAGAGATAGGCAGAAAAGTTATGCAGATAAAAGGCGAAAACCTCTAAAGTTTGAGGTAGGCGACAAATTCTTACTAAAAGTATCACCCTGGAAAGGTGTGATGAATTTTCCTAAGAAGGGAAAGCTAATCCCAAGGTATATTGGACCATTCGAGATCATCGAATGTGTTGGCAGTGTAGCTTATAAGCTAAACTTGCCTGAAGAGCTTAGTGGAATTCACAATGTGTTCCACATATGTAATTTAAAGAAATGTCCAGCTGATGAATCGCTAGCAATGTCTCACAAAGATGTACAGATTGATGAAAGCCTGAGGTTTGTTGAAAGACCTATATCAATCAAGGATCGACAGGTTAAAAAGCACTGAAGGAAGCACGTGCCTATTGTGAAAGTTAAATGGGATGCCCGTAAAGGCCCTGAATACACGTGGGAGGTTGAGTCCACTATGCGACAAAAGTACTCTCACTTATTTCAGTAAATTTCGGGGTCGAGATTTATTTTAAGGGGGTGAGGATGTAACACCTTGTAAAAACATGCCCATTTATGTAAAGACACATGTCCTAAACTCTAAACACGTGAAAGTTTGAGTTTGAAGGACTGAAGTTGTTAAACGATAAAATATGTATGCGAAGGGACTAAAAGTGTCAACATGCCAAAATTGTGCCTCTGAATGACCACACACGAAGAATATATTCTTAAACGAGTATTTATTCGGATATAAGAAGCCGTTTGTGAAAATAATCGAAATATTATAAACTACAGGGGTTAAACATGTCAACATGTTAATTCTTACCTCTGAGTGACCTTTTAACAAACCTGGGGATTTGTAATATTCAAATATACTCTCAAGAATAAATAATATCAGTTTCACGAGGTTTCGAGATCGTTATGTATTATTTACATAATTTTCCAAGAATAAGGTTAAGAGCGTCAAAGAGCAGAAACTAGTCGGTGATTGTTTAACAAAACCAAACCTAACGGAGTTTGGGTACACTCCCATGATCCTCCACAAACTAACTTCAAGGGCCATTTGTGCCTAAAATGACGGTTATAAAAGTTATAAAGGACGAGGGACTGAAACTGCCAAACCTGAAACAATTTTCACCTGAACTTAAGGTGTCGCGGGGCGCGTAGGCTCCCTGAAGAAACACTAGATAATTTACCGGGATCAAATTATCTAGGGGGTTTGGATCTGCATAAAAGGGGGGTTGTTCTCTCTCATTTAACTCGATGCTACTGACCTTCTTCTCCGGTAAACTCCACAAAACAAAGCACTGTTAGCCTCGTCAAGGGGAGAAGAGGGGTTCTCTCCTTTACCCGACTCTGGCGTGAGAATAAGTATGTGTTTATGAAGAAGAAGAAGTATAGACTAAGTGTGTGTAACTTGAATTTCATACCTGAATTGTTCTCATATTTATAGCCGGGAGTTTTGGGCGGGAAAACTCGTTGGTGAAATGTTGACGGAAGATGCTAACCCCATAAGCGGTTACATTTCCTTCCGTTAAACTTCTCGATCTGACGTGAGTGCACACGGATCGCTATTTGGATCTATGGCTGGGGGTTTGCCACGTGGAAAGTGATCAAGTGGAGGTTTCTCTCCAATTCCATGCCATCATCATGATTTCAGGGATGTCTGAGGTGACGAGACGTGTCCAGACGGTTGTAACCGTCTATTGGTGCATGATTGGGGTCCTTCTAGAAGGTTATTGCCATAATCCTGTGTGACTCCTTATCATGTGGCACCAATTGGGTAAATAATATCCAAGTCTGGATATTATTAGGCGGAAGTGTTTAATTTAGGATTTTCATCCTTTGCTTATGAAGGAGAGCGCACGGATTTATGATTTCCTTTTGGCGCGCAAGTATTGTCTGCTATCTGTCTCTTAAGCCTTCTTTGTAGGACCAGTGCGCTGCCGCGCAAGGTCAAAAAGGGCTGAAAGACGAGCTTGTGATATGGTCCTAAGTACTTGTTACAAGGTTTTTGGGACCTTACCCCTTCAAGTCCCCCCAGTCTATTTTGCTCTTATGCAAGTAAGTGGAGCACTAGACTTATGAGAGGGAAATGCTTTTTGGCGCGAAAGTAGGGAATCTTCTATGAGAAGATTTACTTTGCGTACTATAAAGATTTTGAAGATCTTTGACTTTAAATGGGGCTGGTACAGTAAGGACTGAGTGACAGGCTGCCACTGTCAGTTGTCCCTTACTGTCCGTGCTTTGCACGCGCGCGTGAACTCGCGTTTGTGTTGATTTTCACTCGCTCCTGTCGCTTGGGTAACTGTGATATCCGGAAAAGGTGCTATGACAGTTACCGATGCTATTTATTGCGGTGAGTATATAAGTTTGTTTGAGTTGCCCCTTTCTGTTAATCATTGCTTTGTTGAAAACTTTTCCCATTCCTTTCTTCATTATCCGAAAAATTTTGTCATTTCTTCCTCTTATGTCAACCGGAGAACACCAAGAAGATTTATCCGAAGAAATGTCTGCTGAACTTCCACCGTTAAAGTGGCCCAGAGCAACTTTCGATGGTTTGGTTCAAAACCTTAGATTCCCGGAGAACTGGGGTGCCCTGTACCCTGAGGAGGGTTAGACAGCAGCAGATGCTCCGAGTGGGTATATCACTCTTTTTTGGGATTTTTTCTGTGAAGGCAACTTTCGCTTGCCTGTAACAAAATTTTTCCTTGAAATTCTTGAGTATTATTAGTTTCATATCTCCCAACTGCACCCTATTGGCATGGTTAGGGTTCGACATTTTGAGTTCGTATGTCGGACGATGCATATTGAGCCAACAGTCCTTCGATTTAGGGTTTTCACCAGATGCACTGTACCCAAGGGTTTTACTCATTTGTCCAAAGAGCGTCCGCAAAGAAGATCTTGCAACATCCTCCCAAATCTTTCCATGATTGGAAACAAAATTTTTTCTTCATCAAGGCGGGGGTGATTCCGATGAGGATGGTTCTGAGGGGAAAAGATGACGTTCTTA
This sequence comes from Helianthus tuberosus, assembly GCA_030545235.1. NCBI lineage: Eukaryota > Viridiplantae > Streptophyta > Magnoliopsida > Asterales > Asteraceae > Helianthus > Helianthus tuberosus. The sequence goes on from JARYGA010031667.1 coordinate 18,303, forward strand.
CCGAAACGATTCGGACCCCTGTTGACGAGAATTGGTATCAAGATCTGAAGGAAGTTCCTAACATTGCCTTGCCGGAGAAAGCCCTTGTTGGTGCTAGTATGAGTTTGAATTGGAAGATGGACTGGGGAGACAAACCGGTGTATACGGAGGATGGTAAAGGTAAAATTGGGACCTTGCCCCTTCTTTTTCCCCTTCTCTCTCTTTTTTTTGACTTGCTCTTCCTCCCCTGAAGTTGTTTCGTTGTATATTGTTGCATATAAGAGAGAAGGCGGAAATATGGGTATCGTTCAGAAGAAACCTGATGAGGAGCTTTGGTACCATCGGATTGTGAGGAATTTTGTACTTCCTCAAGAGGCTGACTTATCTGCCCAACCTGTTGCTGGTGTTGGTGAGTTTGCATATTTTTTTTGTTGTTTGCTTTCTGTTATGCGCCTGAACAAACTTTATTCTGCGCTTTCATAGGTGAATTGTCAAATTTGGGCATAGGCCCTGTGAAGAAGAAACGTGCGACAACCAGTAACGTTGCGCCTAAAAAGAGTGATGCGGAAAACACTCAGTCCTCCAAAGTCAAAAATGTTGGAGAGAAGAAAGGTATGCGCCGTTCCTCTGACTCCTGGTGTGATTATGTGGTGGTTTCTGACTCTTTGGAGGGTCTTGCGCCTGCAGTTACTATTAGGAGGCCGAAACCTGAACCGAGAGATACTGCTGATATCCTCCCATCCAACCCAAAAGATTCCATTGACTTGGAGTCAATTCCGGAACACTTGGTGCGAAAGAAGGCGGGTAAAAGGAAGCAGACTGATGCTGAAGCTGAGGGTCATCCCTCAAAGAAGATCCAGAGGAAGAAAATTACCAGGAAAGGCAATCTGGATGCTTTTATTTCTGAGTCTGTTCCTAGTAAGTGTTACTTTTGCTTCTTTTCCTTATGCGCTTTAGATATTTACAGACTTTGTTATTTTTTCAGAAGTCCCTGTTTCTCCTGTTCCCACAGAGCCGCAACCTGTGGTTAATGAAGGACTCCCCCCTCTCCTCCGCGTGCTTTTGTTGCTGATCAGTTAGAGACTACGAAGGTTCCTGATGGTGGCGTGGAGAAGACTGTTGAGTTTGACAAGCCTGTTGATGTTACTATAGAATTTGAAAAGGTTGTTAGCCCGGGAGTTGTGGATGGTGTTGGTAATCCACAAACTCCTGAAACTGTTGCTCAAGACTTGGAAAAAGAAAAAACTGCTGAGAAGACTCCTGCTTCTACTTTTTCTCCCAAACCTTCTGATGTTTTGCCTGAGCGCGTTGAGAAGGTTACTGTTGAGGAGCTAGGCTCATTTTCTGGTGCTGGCAAAAATTCTCCAATCCGCCCAGAGGAAACCCTGGGGGATTTCTATTACAGAACTTATTCGGAGAAAGACGCTTCCGAGCTTCATGCCCCTGTTTGGAATTTGAAGAAAGGTGATACTTTCTCGGATTGGCGCGTGTGCCGAGATTGGTTGCAGGGGATATTTCCGCCTGGGGAGATCAAGTTTCAGGAAAGCCGGTCTCATGAGCAAACTTATCACGCTTACCTTGAGGAAGCTGCCTCTCATGCGTCGACCACTCATCGTATAGTGCGTGAATGGCACAATATGCACAAGGAGTGGGATGCTTTTCAGGTGTTGAAGAAGAAATTTGCTGCGGATGAAAACCGGATTGCCCAGTTGAAAGCTAAATTGGAAGCTGATCAAGCCAAGTTTTTTGGCTGATCGTAAAACCGAGGAGTGGTCTGTTGCAGGTTGGAAGCCGAAGCTGCCCTCCTTTCTGAAGAACGCAAAAACTGAAAAAGAATTTGCGAAAAAGATAATGCTGAGAAGGTAAATCTCCGTAATGCCATCAATAATCTCAAGGCTGAGATTGAAAAACTGAAGAAACAGGATGCGGAGGTAGAAAGGTTAAAAAAGGAGAAGGCTGATGCAGAAGCTGTGCTAGAAGAAGTGCGTTCTCATAGGGAGCGCAGTGAGCAACGAGAGGTACAAGCTTGCGCCACTCTTGCTCTTAGAGATAAAGAGTTAGAAGAACTTACTGCTTTGCTTTCTGACCAGGAACAACTTAAAAAGGATCTGGAACTTGCGCATTCCGAAAAGGCTGAAACCTCTCGCCGTTTGACTGAAACTGAAGAAAAATTGGAAAATTCTGAAACGGCGCGGGCCACAGCGGAAAGCGAGCTTGAACCTTTAAAGGGTGATATGGCGTGGCTGAAAGATCGTGGAATTGCCTGTGTAAGCTGCTCTTTATTTTTTGTTGCGGAAATGTTTTTGTGCCTTCTAGCTACTTACCTTTTCTTCTTTTCATAGGTTGCTGAATCAGTGTTGAATTCTGAGGAGTTGGATAAAACTGTTGCGCGTTTAGTTGTTGCTGCGCGAAAGGACAGGTACGCCCAAGGAGACGCTGAGTGTTCTCAGCATGTGAATAGCGCTTTGAAGGTTGATTGGGATATCAGCAAATCTGCGACTTATGGTGTTAACACTGGTGCTGCGCTTGCTGCTTTGAAGGCAGAATTTAACAACTTGCAGCTTCCCGTTATGGATCTTATAAATGTTGCACTGCAATCTGATGATCATGTGGCACAACTAAAGGAAATCTTTCCGGATGAAGGTGAAGATTTAGTGTAGGTTCCTTTGAATTTGTATTGAACAAGATGTATATCCCTTTCTTTGTTGGTGCGCTGTTGCGCAAGTAACTAAAACACTACCGTGTTTGATAGTTTTTAAGGAGTATTTGTACGCTGAGAATAGTATGTCGTGTTTTTTAGTTTACAATTTTTTGCATGAGTACAATTACTTTGATTAAGTAAGGCGAATGAAGTTGGTATAAAGCTCATGTGTGAACGTATGGTCGTTTGTGATGTAATCACTGTCCGTTCATGAGGCTTTATTTTATATTTACCATAATGTTTTTGCGCTTACTAAAAGAAATTGCATGCACTTTGTAAGAAAAACGCAAGAATAATAGAAACTTTGCTGTTTATTTCCGGATAGGGCACAAAGGCCATTACAAAGTTTGCTAATAAATATACGAGACTTAACTTACTCTATTCTCCCTCTCTGTCTTAATAAATCATGTCTTTCTGCGCGGAGACCATAGAGTTTCTTCTTAGTTTTTCGCCCTTTTGCTCGGGCCTTCGTCGCCTCGAGTTATCTGCTTTATTTCCTTGCGCACGTTTTGTAGCAGATGTGTGAGCTCGCCGCTTTTAAGGGCTTTCTCAATCTCGGTGAGCAAGGAAATGCAGTTGTTGGTGGTATGCCCATTGTCCTTGTGATATTCGCAATATTGGGCTGGGTCTTGTCCGCGCTTGTTTTTCATGGGGATTGGTGGCTTGAACTGATAATCTTCAGTGCTCAAGACTTCCGTGGGAGTTTTAGTTAAGGGAGTCCATTGCCTCTCCCTGTTCTCCTGTTTGATTTCCCTCTACGCGACAAGTTTATTGATCGTTGCACGCGCATCCTCAGATGAATGGTTTCCCGAGCCAGAATCACGCCATCCCTTCTTGAATTTCCTCCCGCCATTAGAGCCTAAGTCGGAGGGTCGGTTATGTGGTGGTGGCGGCCTATTAGTGGTAAGGTTCTTTTCTGTTTGTTCATAAACCTTAGCTGCTGCCATTACTTTCTCCCAGCTTTTCGGGAGACCTTCTGTCCCAGACAGGACCTTGATCATATCATCGCATCTGACCGCATATTTGAACTGTGCGCGAATCAGTTGCTCGTGGACTCCCCCGATCTCCAGTACTTCTTTATTATATCGGGTGATAAAGTCCTCCAGGCTTTCGTCGTCATGACGCCAAATGTTCATGACATCTGATGTGTCTCGGATAGATCGTCGTTGTTGACTGAAATGAGTCAGAAATTTCTTGTGCAGATCCTTCCATGATGTGATGTTCCCGATGGGTAAATTATCGAACCAGAATCTTGCAGCGCCAGTAAGGGTCTGTACGAAAAGATGGCACCATAATGGTAGAGTCCAGCCACCTACTAGCCCTGCGCTTGTAAAAACCCTCAAGTGATCATCAGGGTCTGTCAACCCATTAAATTTACCCACGTTGGACGGTAGTTTAGCTTTCTCAATCGGAGCCAAAGCTATTTCCATGATGAACTTTGAATTTTCCGCTGCTTCCGCAGGGAGGTAAATCAAATCATAGTTGTGTTCAGCCTCGGGGTTGTAAATCGCACGGGGTTTACACTTGTTATAGTTCAACCGACTAAACACACTGACGTTGTCACCTATGCGATAGGTTGGGTCATCATCACTGGTGTAGGTATTTCGATGAGAACCCAACCTAGTGTGAACTGATGCTCTTCGGTGGGAATGTGACTCATCTCGATATTCTCATTGGCGACTCGCAGATTGGGTATACTCATATCTCGACGGAGATCTGGAGTATACCTCTGTGTCTTCGATGTGAGACGGGCCCTCACGTTGAGAAGCATGAGCATGAGACCTTGGCCTTCGCGGCTGAGTTTGGGGTGTAGTTTGTGCACACAGCTGTGTGTATACTGCATTCAAAGCTCCTTGAGACCTGACGTACCAGGAGATTGGAGTTTCTCCTGGAGGTAGAATTGAATGCATAGGGTTCTCTGGTAGCACCCCTGGAGTGACGGGTTCGTTTACTCGATTGGATTGAACCTCATTGTCATCCGAGGTCTCCTCTAGAATTCCTTCAACCTGAAGGTTGTTACCGACATTTGGCCGAGGGCCATTTTGCCGATGAGATGAAGTTTCTTCCATGTGCAAATGGAATCAACAAAGTAGATCAAAAAACGAGAGAAAATTGGATGAAACAGAGAAATCGGTGGGCGCCAATGAAGAAACACTAGATAATTGACCGGGATCAAATTATCTAGGGGGTTTGGATCTGCATAAAAGGGGGGTTGTTCTCTCTCATTTGACTCGATGCTACTGACCTTCTTCTCTGGTAAACTCTGCAAAACAAAGCACTGTTAGCCTCGTCAAGGGGAGAAGAGGGGTTCTCTCCTTGACCCGACTCCGGCGTGAGAATAAGTATGTGTTTATGAAGAAGAAGAAGTATAGACTAAGTGTGTGTAACTTGAATTTCATACCTGAATTGTTCTCATATTTATAGCCGAGAGTTTTGGGCGGGAAAGCTCATTGGTGAAATGTTGACGGAAGATGCTAACCCCGTAAGCGGTTACATTTCCTTCCGTTAAACTTCTCGATCTGACGTGAGTGCACACAGATCGCTGTTTGGATCTATGGCTGGGGGTTTTCCACGTGGAAAGTGATCAAGTGGAGGTTTCTCTCCAATTACATGCCATCATCGTGATTTCAGGGATTTCTGAGGTGACGACACATGTCCAGACGGTTGTAACCGTCTAGTGGTGCACGATTGGGTCCTTCTAGAAGGTTATTGCCATAATCCTGTGTGACTCCTTATCGTGTGGCACCAATTGGGTAAATAATATCCATGTCTGGATATTATTAGGCGGAAGTGTTTAATTTAGGATTTTCATCATTTGCTTATGGAGGAGAGCGCAAGGATTTATGATTTCCTTTTGGTGCGCAAGTATTGTCTGCTATCTGTCTCTTAAGCCTTCTTTGTAAGACCAGTGCGCGGCCGCGCAAGGTCAAAAAGGGCTGAAAGTCGAGGTTGTGATATGGTCCTAAGTACTTGTTACAAGGTTTTTGGGACCTTACCCTTTCACTCCCCTTAACTTCTACGCGGCCCACGAGAGAATTCCCAGTTCATAAAAAAGAGGACAGCTGCTGGTTGCAGCCCGTTGCACCGCCTTAAACACCTGCAAATCGAAACCTGGAGCTTGTTGATGGTTTTAATTTACCACTAGGACACTTGTAGACATCTGGGATCATTCCATAACACCTGTGATGATCATAGAATGTGTTCTTCAAGTATAAATAGGCCTTGTGTTGCACTAGTTCATTGCACAAATCATTCTTTTCATCTCTCCTCTCAAGTTCTGGGATTGCTGATCATAAGGAAGCTCATTTTTAGTAGAAAAGATTACTAGGACCCTTTGTAAGTGTTTTAGCCCCCTCTTTAGTTCAGTTTTGTTATTTAAAAACCGAAAAGTCAAAGTTACGCAAAATGACTTTTACCTTCGGTTTAAACTCAAATGGTCCAGACATTGTTCGAGGCGAATATGGCTATGTGACCATAATTAGGTAGGTGTTAATCCCTTAAAAGGGCACCCCCTAATTTTCTCATTGGCTTAGTTAATTGTCGGGTCAAACTATTTAATTAAAAAGTCAAACGGGTCAGATTTGTAAATAATAATCAAAACTAATAATGAAGGTATAAACCATATGTTATCACTTAAATAACTTGGTAAATAATATTAGAACATGTCTAAGCATGTTCAACCCGACAATTCTGAGTTTAGGGTCGGTTCGTAACCGAAAGTTACAAAAGCTTGACTTTTGCTTTGACTTTCAGTTCTGACCCGATTGAGCTTAATTCTTCTATGTTTTAAGCTTCCATTAGGACCATCTTATATTGTAATATAACCCTCTGGAGTTATATTTCCTGGTCATTAATAATTTGGATTATACGCTAGTTTCCGTCATTATGCTTATAATTGACCATTATGCCATTTTTAGCCAAAAATGAGATTTTTTATAATGTGAGCATACAAATAGGTTAAGTACTGATATATAAGCATGTCTATATTAATTTGACATGATTCTCTGGTCTCAAAACGATATTATGCTAGATATCGTAAAATTAAACTTTTTATTATTTAAATTACAATATTATGCATAATACTTGTTTAAAACATAGATTTTCACCCAAAACCTATTACCTACTGTAACACCTCGCAAAAATCATGTCCAATGAAGTAACGACAAACATGTAACGAATTGATTTCAAGGGACTAAAGTTGACAAACGAAGAAAGTATATGTGAAAAAGGATCCAAAGTGTCAACATTTGAAAATTTTGCCTTTCAACGACCCTACATGATGTTTATACCCTTACACGAATAAATAGTGAAACATATGAAGCCGTTTGTGGAAGAAAGTGAAAGTTTACAAGACGCGAGGGTTAAATTTGTCAACATGTTAAAGTAATACCCCTGAGTGACCTTTTAACGAACCCGGAGCTTTGTAACAATTAATTATACTCCCAAGAACAAGTGACGAAAATTTCACAAGGTTTCGATATCGTTTGAGATAAATACGTTAATTTTCGTAAATGAAGGGTTAAAAGCGTCCACGAGGCAAAACTTGCGTTTTCTGTTATCATTTAACGAAACCGGACCTAACGGTGATTGGTTATATATTATGAATCATAAAAATATAAATTTTATGGTTTAAATGTGCTTGGAATGAAATATATTGTGTTTTAAAAGGTTCAGGGGGTGAAAATGACAATTTTGAAACTGGTTGAGCTGGTTACCACCATGGTGGCGTCGCACCACAGCTAACTCCTTTTTCCGTCACGCGACGCGCTGGCGTTATCTGACCAGCAAACATGCACAGGTGCAGGTTCTGCACTCTTCTTCTCCAATACAGCCATGCACACTCATAAAATCGAAACTAGGGACTGTTGCTGGTATTGTAAAACCTCTTGAACACTTGTATGCCTCAGATTTGACCTAGGGACACCTGTATCAATCTTAGAATCATTCAAAACCCTATATAAAGGGGCAGATTTGGAGCTCATAACTTGCACATAAAAAATTCTCATACTCTCAAGCTTTGGAGTTCTCAATCTCATTCTCTGGAGCATCCTACCTTGGAAGGAAGCTCTCTTAGTCTAAATTTTCATGCTAAGGACTCTTGTAAGTGTTCTTAGCCTCCGTAATTAAGTTTTCATTAGTGTAATGACCGAAAGTCAAAGATATCGTAATTACGCTTTGACTTTGTGATTAATCACTAACGGTCCAACCATTATTCGAATTTAAAGTGGCTATGTGTTGGTAATTATGTAGGTGTTAAACCTTTAAAAGGGAACCTTCAAATTATCACGTTATCTCAGTCAATTGTCGGGTCAAACTTATTAATAAAAAGTCAAACGAGTCAGTTTTTGCAAAATAATTAATAACTGATAATGCTGAAGTTATGGAACATGTTTTAACACTTAAATAACTTGGTAAATAATATAAGAACATGTCTAGGCATGTTCAACCCGACAATAATGAGTTTAGGCTCGGTTCGCAACCGAAAGTCGCAAAAGTAGACTTTTACTTTTACTTTGACTTTCAGTTCTGACTCGATTTAGCTTAGTTTAGATATGCCTTAGGGTTCCTTTAGGACCATATTATATGTTAGTATAACCCTCTGAGGTTATACAACATGGTTCCATAGAAATCTTAGTTAATTGCTTGTTTCCGTTAAATGCTTAAAAGTTGACCGTTTTGCCCTTTTGATATAAAAACGAGATTTTTGAAAATGTGAGAGGACAAAAATCTTTATTACTGATATATAAGTGTGTCCTAAAAGTTTGACATCAGTTTCTGGTCTGGAATAAGAGTTATGCACGATATCGTAAAACAAAAGCATTTTGTTAATTAAATGGCATTTTCCGCATAAATCATGTTTAAACCCAAATTTTGACACCAAACTTGCTACCCACTGTTATAATATAATATTTAGGGCTTTTTGGAAATTTTTGTCAAATTTTATACTGATCATATTATAGAGTTCTTGTGTAAATTCGGTATTGACGAAATTGCCCTTTTCATTGATAAAATGAGTTTTACATAACATTTTGATACCAAACCTTTTCCTACTGATTTCATATGTTAAATAAAATATTTTAAGCTTTAGAGACCGATCAAAACTTCAAGATTTTATAAACATTTCAAATATCGTCAAATACCGACTTTTACGCTTATTAAGCGCATAGTATGGTTTAAAACCATATCTAATGCCTAAGACTTGTTACCTATTGATGTTGTAGAGAAATTTTTATAATTTAATAGTAAGTATAAGTCTTGAACTCGGATTTCCAAATTTAACCTTAAAAACATATGTGAAATGACCAAAATGCCCCCAAGGTGCATAGTTTGGCCATAAATGTTAAACCTCACATATGTATGATATCTTGCTGAATTAACTAGATAAAATAAATGTTTTTTTACTGATATTTTTGGACCAGAACCTCAGTTTAATATTTAACCTCTTTTATAAACACTAAAATGATCAAAATACCCTTACGGGGCTTAAATTGGTTTAAAATTCGTTTTGGGCATAATGGGAGATATCCTACTGATATCATATCATATTTAAAGCATATTAACTTGTGGAACTTGTACATGACTCATTCGGTTACCCGTTATGCAAATACGCGTTCGGTACGGTTTATGTAACTAGTTTACATAAATTAGCCGAAACGGGTTAAGCCTTATCATTTTTACTTCAAAATTCAGAATGTGTTTAGTTTACCCATTTTATACAAGTCTTCATACTTGTTGGGTCTAAATCACGTTCTAATCCGGTCTTCGCTTAATCTTGCGTTTTGAACCGTAAACCTTTCTTTAAAACTAACCAGTCTAACTTATAACTTAAATAAGACCCGTTAGGAATCTAATAGGTTATTAAAACCTTCATTCCAGATTAGGAGCCCATTAAAAGCTACTTGTACTTGCTGATTTGATATACGGATGAGAATAAAACTATATTTTAGCTCAGGTAAATACTTTTAACTTATTTCCCTTATACGGGCTTGGGATACGGTAAATTATTACCGCTTGGTCGGGTATTGAATTTTTAATCGAATAGTGGTTAAATCATTGAGATAACCCGTTTTAATCTGTTTTGTTTGATCTAAGCCTTTGGGGGGGTTAATGACCGTGTCCTGGATATCCTTGGCTCATTCATTTGAAATGGCCATGACTTAAGCACAGGGTGTAGGCATACACCTGACAGTTGCGTATGTAAAAAGATATACCCGCTTGTTGAGGATAACTCGCCGTGGGTTTATATTATGTGGTGTGTCTATTAATCTTGTCCGGGCTTCTATCCCGGGTCCTGACACAGTTTGCACATTCCTTGACTTCCGAGTCTAGGCTAAAGACTTAGGACTAATCCTAATCTTATTGTTTTCTTTTTGTTGGTTTCTTTTGTTTGTTTTGGCAGGAACACAGACAAAATGCCGCCACGTATTAGAGGTAGATGTGGAAGAGGAAAGGCACCAATAACTGCAAGGAATGATCATGAAGCTGGGCCATCCCACCGGCGAACACCTTCAGCGACCCTTAGCTCTAGTCCCCATGAGGATTGGAGAACTTATTTGGAGCCAGCGAGACGCTCAGTCTCCCTCAGTTCCTCCCCGTCTTACCATCACTCGTTCGGACCTCATCAAGATAAGGAGCATAGCGATTTGCACCATTCCTTCATACCTTTGCAGCGATCAGGTTCGCACCGTGCCTTCCAGGACCTGACACCCTTTTTCAAAGCCGGTTCAATCCGATGAACCAGGTTCCAGAACCAAAGGGTCTAAACCCTTTGGGGCCAGCTGATCATTATCCTGAGATGCAGGATATGGACATGGACGAGGATCCTGACCCCGAGCAACCACCGACTTGGACGCCGACGCATCCCATTGATATATCCAGCGGATCATCCTTCCATGGTTCGCCGTACAGGGACCCAGACATTTTCGCTGAGAGATGGGCTACATACAAGTGGGAGTACACTCCCCCTCACCACTACTCACCACCACACCTATAGGTCCCTTCTGAGGACCCGCATTTTCAGGCGGTCACGCCACCACCACCGCCGCCGCCAGAGCAACAACTGCCTCTAGAACCACCAAGGCGAAGAAGAACCGGTGCACGGATGTCCGTGCGTGGGGGTTTCCACTTCAGCACCCCCCAACACTCAAGTAACAGCAACTACCCACCGTTGTACGAAGACCCGCAAATGGGTGGGCCTTCAAACCCAGTTTCTGAAGTCGACTCTGCGCCAGTCGCACCACGACTACCGCACTGTAACATCCGTCTAATTTCTATTCGAATTTAATAAAAATATACATGATTTTATATAAAAAGTACTTTACTTCAACACAAGTAGAAAATCAAAGTTTTAAAGTGATCACATACTAGTTAATTACTAACTAGTTTAAACATTCAAAACATGATTAGTAAATCGTTTACATCATAAACATTGTCTAATCAAAGTTAATTTACCCGGAAGCTTCAAAAGTTCGTGTTCGGTTCTTCGAAACATGCTTGATCATCGTCGACATAGTTCCAAAACCTATAAACTGGAAATTTTAACAAAATTAGTGTTAGAGTTCTTAGAAATATTGCTTAATCGAAACTACGTTCAAAAACGGATTCGATTAGCTAGGATATGCAAGATTCAACAGAATTGTCTGGGTTCTACCGTAACTTACGGTATCTACCGTAAGTTATGGTAGTTGCTGGATAACCTTGGTCTACCGTAAGACAGTAGAGAATTGCCGTAACAGTTTAGCCTCTACCGTAAGTTACGGTAGATACCGTAACTTACGGTAGTCCCTGAAAGTTTATGTTTTGTCTTATTTTGTTTATCTCACCCAAACCCAAATCTCGGATTTCTCATTTTCAACACCCACGCTCCCATCATCGGTTTGCGTGTTTAGTAATTTGCTACCCGTCACTCGGGCTCACAATCTACAAGTACGGTACTACTGTTATTCTATTCATACTCTCTCTTAATGACCCATTTAGTTTACCCGTACGGACTTCATTATTCTAACAAACCAACACGCTAAATTCTCGTATTCTAATATGTCATTTATTAATATTAACAAAAGACCAATTAACCATATGACGAAGCATTAGCCACGCATTAATTGATTATTCGACCCGTTTGGCTCATCTACGGAATCCTCCATTACGATGACTACCAACGAGATCTAACCAATTCTTGACCTATTATTCAATATAGCGAACATTATCGCTTTAAACCAACACAATCTTTATTCTACAATTCAACTACACATATGCTAATTATCAAAATTACCAAATGTAACGAATCAAGTTACATACCTTCAAAGTACGCCCTTCAAACGCAAGTCGCCACCGGCTTGTCCACTCGATGTTCCGGTGTCCTTTCCTATAGAGTTCAATCACATCACGTTTAGAACTCTTTTTAATTCGTATATCGCACAATTTGTCAAAACATCCTAATTATGCGTTTTAACTTTAAATTTCAGGTTTAAGTCTTCTTTGAGGCATTTATTCAAACACCTTAAGGGCAGAATTTTAAATAATTCATTAACAAGCTCACAACTTGTGATATAACCCGAATTTTCATCAATCAAACTATCTAACACAAATATTTGCCTTTATAATTCTGAAATAACTTTACATATGTCAAATTACACTAGAACAACCCTAAATTTCCTAGTGTTTATCAAGTTCTACATAACCCACTAATCACCTACAATGGTGACCATGGATTTCACTAGAATTTAGCATAATTTCAACATGTACGTGTCTAGGGTTTACTCCTAGACATTTTAATGTTCCTTTTTCATCTACAAATCACACACGCATCATCAGATTTCAAGTTCTCTAAATTCATGAGAATTTCAAGTAGAGAGTTTTTGTCAAATTTTACATACCTTATTATCTCCTTGCAATGGGGATCATTAATCTTAGCTCGGGTTTCATTTTTGATCAGATTTGAACCCTCAATTTATGATATTTGTAGAAGCTTGCGTTTTGAAGAATCCTGGTCGCCTTCCCCTTGCCTGGTTCGACCTCCACCCATGCCCCTAAGTGGGTTTTGAGTTTTAATTTTTGATTTAATAATATTAGTTTCAATTTACACCCCTTAGGCCCCTCAACTATCATTTGGTTCTTGTTTTAGCTTTTTTTTTTAAACTCATTTATAAGTCACTAAAAGACTTTTACCTAACTAGGTTATTTTAATCCTAGCTAGTTCACTTGTATATTTATCAGTATCATATTTAAAATAAACGATTCACATTTTCGGGGTGTTACAAGTCCACCCCCCTTAAAAGGGTTTCGTCCCCGAAACCAAAGTACGTACCGAATAAGGTAGGGTAGAGACGTCGCATCTCTTCTTCAGACTCCCATGTAGTGTCCGAACCCTTCCTATGCTCCCACTTGATCTTGACCTGATCGATTTGCTTATTTCGCAAGTGCTTAACCTTTCGATCTAAAATCTCCAATGGCCTTACCGCATAATTCAGGCTATTATCCACCTCGATATCGTCGTAATTCAGGCTATTATCCACCTCGATACGTACCGAATAAGCTGATTCCTCCGCTAGACATTTCTGTAATTGCGACACATGAAACGTGCCACGTATCCCACTCAACTCTTCCGGTAGCTCGAGGAGATAAGCCACCTTGCCAACCCGTCCGATAATTTTAAATGGCCCGATAAATCTCGGGCTTAGTTTCCCCCTTTTTCTGAATCTGATAATGCCCTTCCATGGGGAAACCTTTAACATAACCATGTTGCCTAACTGAAATTCAATCGGTCTTCGTCTTTTGTTGGCATAAGACTTTTGCCTATCTTGGGCTGCTTTCAAATGGGCTCGCACCACTTCGATTTTCTCATTAGTGGCTTGGACAATATCTTTATGGGCCAGTTCACGTGGTCCCACTTCACCCCAACACACCGGGGTTCTGCATTTCCTACCATATAGCATTTCGTAAGGCGCCATGCCGATGCTCGAATGGTAACTATTATTATACGAAAATTCGGCCAAGGGTAGATAAACATCCCAACTTCCGCCGAAGTCAATAATACATGCCCGTAACATATCCTCTAGCGTCTGTATCGTTCTTTCACTCTGCCCATCCGCCTGAGGGTGGTAGGCGGTGCTAATGAAAAGTTTCGTTCCCATTTGTTCCTGAAAATCTCTCCAAAAGTTTGAAGTAAACCGGGCATCCCTATCTGACACGATGGATACCGGTACTCCGTGACGTGCCACTATTTCGTTTGTATATACCTCGGACATCTTTTCCGAAGTATATGTCTCGCATATAGGAATAAAATGAGCACTCTTCGTTAATCTATCCACAATCACCCATATAGCATCGAATCCCCGAATCGTTTTAGGTAGTTTGGTCAATAGGTCCATAGTGATATGTTCCCATTTCCAAACCGGGATCTCCAAAGGTTGCAGTTTTCCATATGGTTTCTGGTGTTCCGCCTTGACTTGTAAGCAAGTCAAGCACTTCTCCACATATTTCACCACATCCTTCTTCATTCCGGGCCACCAATAATTTTGTTTCAGATCGTTGTACATTTTGGTCGCACCCGGATGAATAGAATATCGGGATTTATGAGCTTCATCTAGTAGAAGCGTCTTCACCCCACAAGTATTTGGAACCCATATTCTTCCGGACCGAGTCTTCAACCCTTCCTTTCCATCCGACAAATCTTTCAACTGGCCGATTATTCTTTCCTTCTTCCAGTTCTCCTCTTTTACTGCTTCTACTTGCGCCTCTCGGATACGTTCAAGTATACCCAAGGTCACCACAAGCAGCATTGACCTTACTCGTATTGGGACATAGTCCACTTTTCTGCTTAGAGCATCCGCCACCACATTTGCCTTTCCGGGGTGGTAGTGTATTTCGCAGTCGAAATCCTTCACCGTTTCCAACCATCGTCTTTTGCGCATATTTAACTCCTTCTGATCGAAGAAGTATTTTAAGCTTTTGTGATCGGTGAATATGGTGCACTTTACCCCATATAAGTAGTGCCTCCATATTTTTAATGCAAATACCACTGCAGCCAATTCAAGATCGTGCGTGGGATATTTCTTCTCATGTATCTTCAATTACCTCGAGGCATAAGCTATAACCTTGCCCCGTTGCATCAGAACACATCCAAGACCTGATAATGAGGCGTCTGAGTAAACCACCAAGTCCTCGACTCCGTCCGGCAATGTTAATACTGGAGCTTGAGTTAGCTTCTCTTTTAGCGTTTGAAACGCTTTTTCTTGTTCGGCACCCCAAATGTACTTTTCCTCTTTTCGGGTTAACTTAGTTAGCGGCGACGCAATCTTGGAGAAATCTTGAATGAATCTCCTATAGTATCCCGCAAGCCCTAAGAAGCTTCTGATTTCCGAAGGGTTCTTTGGGGGATTCCATTTCGACACGGCCTCGATCTTTGACGGATCTACCAATATTCCATCGGCACTTATGATGTGGCCGAGAAATTGCACCTCTTGTAACCAAAAGGCACACTTAGAGAACTTCGTATACAACCTTTCTCGTCTAAGTGTCTCTAGCACCTCTTGTAAGTGGTATGCATGCTCAGCTTCACTTTTCGAATACACTAAAATATCATCGATGAATACGATGACCGATTTATCCAGCATTGGCTTGCAAACCCGGTTCATGAGGTCCATGAAAGCCGCGGGTGCATTTGTTAGCTCAAATGACATTACGAGGAACTCGTAATGTCCGTATCGTGTGCGGAAAGCCGTGTTCGGCATATCTTCCTCCTTGACCTTTAGTTGGTGATACCCCGATCTAAGGTCAATCTTTGAAAACCAGTTCGCACCTTGTAATTGGTCGAATAGATCAACTATCCTCGGAAGCGGGTATCGGTTCTTTACCGTGAGTTTGTTTAACTCCCGGTAATCGATACACATGCGCATGCTTCCGTCTTTCTTTTTCACGAACAGTACCGGTGCGCCCCAAGGAGACACACTCGGCCTTATGAATCCTTTGTCAAGCAGGTCTTGAATCTGGGACAACAACTCTTGTAATTCCGACGGCGCGAGTCGGTACGGTGCTCTAGCTACAGGTTTTGCGCCCGGAATCAATTCGATCCCGAACTCTATTTCCTGTTCGGGCGGTATCCCCGGTAAATCTTCCGGAAACACATCTTCGTAGTTTCGTACTACTGGTGCATCTTCAATCTTCAGTGATTCCTTCTCGGGATCATTCGCGTATATCATAAACGCCTTGCATCCTTGCTTCATAAGCTTGTGAGCTTTCAACGTCGAGCATATTATGGGGTTACCTTCTTTTTCGCCATAGATAGTGACGTATTTCCCGCTCGGAGATGTTAGCTTTATCTCCTTACGAAAACACACGACCTTTGAGTGGTGCTGAGATAGCCAATCCATCCCAACGACTACTTGAAATTCCCCCATCGACATCGGGATTAGGTCTATCAAATATTCTTCTTCATCGATGCTTACTTTGCAGCCTCGAAAAATATCACAAACTATAAAACTTTTGTTGTCCCCTATTTCAACTTCTAAGGGCACAAATAATTTCGTCAATACAAATGAAGGATGTCGAATAAATCCATGTGAAATAAAGGATTTATTCGCACCCGTATCAAATAATACACATGCGGGGATCGAGTTTATTGCGAATATACTTGAGACCACATCGGGTTCTGTCTTTGCTTCAACTGCTGTAAGTTGGAAGGACCTAGCTTTCGCCTTTGGAGCTTCCGTTGGAGATTCTTTAGTGTCTCTCTTTCCAACCAATTCTGGGCATTCATACTTTTTGTGGCCGGGCTGATAACATTTATAACAAACGGAAACCTTTCCGGGACATAACGATGCGGTGTGTCCCGTCTTCCCACATACCGGACACGGCTTGTCTTTGAAGCGGCACTCACCCTTGTGCCCCTTTCCACACACCTTGCAACTTGGCGACCCACCTTTAGCATCAACCTTCTTTCCCGATTCTCCAGTTCGAGCTTTCTTTGTAGGGATTGGATTCACATTCTGTGCCCTTCACTCACCCCTTTCAACTTGTTTCTTCAGCTCGATTTCCCGTTCATGAGCAACGTTTATGATCTCGGTAAGGGTCTCATATTTTGAAGGAGTCATGAACTCCCTATACTCGACGCTCAACATGTTACAGTAGTAGTATATCTTTTGTTCCTCATTCGTCACCAATTCACTGCAAAACTTCATCTTATCCATAAACGTCGCCGTAATCTTGTCTATGGTCTCGCCCTTGCGCCTAAGTTGCATGAACTCTTCCTTGATTTTATTAATGACCGCCTTGGGACTATGATGTTTAAGAAATGGCGTCTTAAACTCCTCCCATGTCATGGCCCTTGCCGCTTCGGCCCCTATTTCATTCTTTTTATTGTCCCACCAATCTTTGGCTTGTCCTCTCAACTGACCCGTTCCATAAGCAACAAAGTCACTTTCGTCGCAATGGGTCCTTTCAAACACCCCTTCGACGTCGCCCAACCATCTTTGGCAAATTATCGGGTCAACCTCCCCGTTGTAGATTGGCGGTTTACACGCCATAAATTCTTTGTATGAACACCCTTTACGCTCTCCCGATTTCTCCTTCATAAGGTTGACACTATCCTCCAACCTTTTGACTCGTTCTTCGACAAGTGACAACACCGTGTTTTGAATTTTGTCTATAAACCCGGATAGACTACTTTCAATTGCCTTCCCCACTTCTTCGGCAATTATCTCTTTCATTTGTTCGGTGCTTGTCTGCACCAGATCATCATCGTTTCTTTCCGACATCTTGAAACTGAAATGTTTACATTAAACGTTAAACATTACATTTATAACATTTCTTCATTTGTTTCGGTTTAGCCAAGTTCCTAGCTTGCTTTAACTGTTCACATTTGGTGCACTTTCCGGGTTTGAGTGAATTAACACACTCTTCCCATGCACATCAATTCACTTCTCATTTCTTACATGAGATATAATCTATTAAAATAATAAGTTAATTCTTACCGGACGATCAATCAAGCTTGAACCGAACACTTTGTTTACAACCTTAAGCTCTGATTACCAACTTGTAACATCCGTCTAATTTCTATTCGAATTTAATAAAAATATACATGATTTTATATAAAAAGTACTTTACTTCAACACAAGTACAAAATCGAAGTTTTATAGTGATCACATACTAGTTAATTACTAACTAGTTTAAACATTCAAAACATGATTAGTAAATCGTTTACATCATAAACATTGTCTAATCAAAGTTAATTTACGCGGAAGCTTCAAAAGTTCGTGTTCGGTTCTTCGAAACATGCTTGATCATCGTCCACATACTTGCAAAACCTATAAACTGGAATTTTTAACAAAATTAGTGTTAGAGTTCTTAGAAATATTGCTTAATCGAAACTACGTTCAAAAACGGATTCGATTAGCTAGGATATGCAAGATTCAATAGAATTGTCTGGGTTCTACCGTAACTTACGGTATCTACCGTAAGTTACGGTAGTTGTTGGATAACCTTGGTCTACCGTAAGACAGTAGAGAATTGCCGTAACAGTTTAGCCTCTACTGTAAGTTACGGCAGATACCGTAACTTACGGTAGTCCCTGAAAGTTTATGTTTTGTCTTATTTTGTTTATCTCACCCAAACCCAAATCTCGGATTTCTCATTTTCAACACCCACGCTCCCATCATCGGTTTGCGTGTTTAGTAATTTGCTACCCGTCACTCGGGCTCACAATCTACAAGTACGGTACTACCGTTATTCTATTCATACTCTCTCTTAATGACCCATTTAGTTTACCCGTACGGACTTCATTATTCTAACAAACCAACATGCTAAATTCTCGTATTCTAATATGTCATTTATTAATATTAACAAAAGACCAATTAACCATATGATGAAGCATTAGCCACACATTAATTGATTATTCGACCCGTTTGGCTCATCTACGGAATCCTCCATTACGATGACTACCAACGAGATCTAACAAATTCTTGACCTATTATTCAATATAGCGAACATTATCGCTTTAAACCAACACAATCTTTATTCTACAATTCAACTACACATATGCTAATTATCAAAATTACCCAATGTAACGAATCAAGTTACATACCTTCAAAGTACGCCCTTCAAACGCAAGTTGCCACCGGCTCGTCCACTCGATGTTCCGGTGTCCTTTCCTATAGAGTTCAATCACATCACGTTTAGAACTCTTTTTAATTCGTATATCGCACAATTTGTCAAAACATCCTAATTATGCGTTTTAACTTTAAATTTCAGGATTAAGTCTTCTTTGAGGCATTTATTCAAACACCTTAAGGGCAGAATTTTAAATAATTCATTAACAAGCTCACAACTTGTCATATAACCCGAATTTTCATCAATCAAACTATCTAACACAAATATTTGCCTTTATAATTCTGAAATAACTTTACATATGTCAAATTACACTAGAACAACCCCAAATTTCCTAGTGTTTATCAAGTTCTACATAACCCACTAATCACCTACAATGGTGACCATGGATTTCACTAGAATTTAGCATAATTTCAACATGTACTTGTCTAGGGTTTACTCCTAGACATTTTAATGTTCCTATTTCATCTACAAATCACACATGCATCATCAGATTTCAAGTTCTCTAATTTCATGAGAATTTCAAGTAGAGAGTTTTTGTCAAATTTTACATACCTTATGATCTCCTTGCAATGGGGATCATTAATCTTAGCTCGGATTTCGTTTTTGATCAGATTTGAACCCTCAATTTATGAGATTTGTAGAAGCTTGGGTTTTGAAGAACCCTGGTCGCCTTCCCCTTGCCTGGTTCGACCTCCACCCACGCCCCTAAGTGGGTTTTGAGTTTTAAATTTTGATTTAATAATATTAGTTTCAATTTACACCCCTTAGGCCCCTCAACTATCATTTGGTTCTTGTTTTAGCTTTTTTTTTTTAATTTATAAGTCACTAAAAGACTTTTACCTAACTAGGTTATTTTAATCCTAGCTAGTTCACTTGTATATTTATCAGCATCATATTTAAAATAAACGATTCGCATTTTCGGGGTGTTACATGCACATGGGTTATGATAACCCAATTCCTTCTTACGCCGGTGCAGTGGCGTATAACCCGTTTGAGCAGCAAGCTTATTCGGGTTACAATTACAACAATGCCCCTGATGTTGACCCGTACCTCAAGGCGGCAAACTACAATGCTCTCTACCCTGGAGGACCCTTTCAAGCTGCGTACCCAACTGGGTACCCAGCATATGGGTATCAATATCCACCACCTCCTCAACCTCCGCAGCAGCAGCCGCCACAGATTCAACCACCGCAACAGCAGGAAATCCTTCAACGGTTGCACGAGGTGGAGCAACAGGTTCAGGAGGAGCGTAGAAGCCGCCGGGGTCTATAAAGGGGAAGAAGAAGAAGAGGGACTATTAAAAATCCTTATTTTATTGTATTGTTATTTATTTCAATCAAGTCCCTGTGTGGACATTTTTATTTATGTATTTGGTCCCTGCGAGGACTTGTATTTCTTATTTTAGTCCCTGTGTGGACAACGTTATTTCTTTAAAAGTCCCATTTAGGGCAGTTATGTACTTCTTTCAATTTAACGGAATGTTTAAATTTAAATTTCATTTGTCATTATATGTATAAATATATTATATAAAATAAATCAAAATATCATTCCATTTTATAATTGATCTGCCATTCAATATTAAAGGAAAAATATTGAAGGTATAACATAGCTATATGTCATTTTAGACATGGCCCTGATGGTAAAACCTTTTTAAGATTCAAATCCTTGTTAACATCTGAAAACTTGTTAGCACTCCTAGCAAATGTGGTTCGATAAAATCACACTAGTCATCCTTGCATTGGATTATTCTAATTCCTTATTCTTACCTAATTTAAATAGCCATTAGTGATAAAGTGCCTACGGGCCATATTCATTGTCTAATAAGACAAAAGACAGTTGTAGTCTATGACTCCCTGTCAAGAAAAGGTGATGAACTATGTTCAAACCTTAATGCCTTGATCTTATAAGATCATGGCTTATAATTTAAAACTGTCCT
>JARYGA010031668.1:0-33981 GCA_030545235.1 Helianthus tuberosus
AACATTTTATCAGGAAGAAATACTGGCGAGTGTATCCCAGTTTAATCAAATAAGCTTTTATAACTTTACAATATTAAGAGCGATTACAATGTTTATATCTACCCACTTACTCATTAAGTACTTGTCACTCGACGGATCTGTGACTATGGTCATGTCACACATTGGATACCCGTGCCCAATTGTGAAGGTTATCAAGTACTGTATACAAACCCATAATACTGGCAGCAGTTGTAGAATACAAAGACTTAATCACTGTAATTATAATTGATAAACATTTGTAAAATATTTGAAATAAAGGTTCACAAACTGTGAGAAAAAGAGAATGACTCACTTGTAGACTTAGGTATTTCTACAGGCTTCCTGGTAATATTTCTTGATTATTTTCCTGAGTTTCTAATAAAAACATACAATGCACACGTGTTAGTAAAATAACTCAAGTCACTTTTAGCCATACAACACGAGACAGAACCCAACGAACTTAGTTAGGCAGAGCCTCAACATGCGTTGGTGGGTCCTAAATCAATCGGGTAGGGTAACGAATTAGTGAACGAGGGTTAAAATACTTACAACGGGGCAGAGCTTCGTGTTTTTGGGGTATAATATCGAGCTACTTTCGCACTATATGGACATAGAAAGAAAAAATTTGAATGAGGTTGAAAGGCTGCACTTCTGCTCAATTTATACAAATTTCAGGAGCCTGTCGCGCCCCGCGACAGCCCCATCCCTTCTCTTTCGTGGCCCGCGAGGGCACTCTAGCTACGGCTAGGGTTGTCGGGTGGCCCCATAGGCTCGACATCTGTAGTGACACGTGGCGTAAGGGGTAGCCGACAAGCAAAGGCTTGTCGCGCCCCGCGACCAGCCTACCATCAACCTGTCGCGGCCCGCAACATGTGTGTTTTCTTTGATTTTTCATTTATTTAATTACATAAATGTTTTGCGGGTCTAATTTCTCGATTATGGAATGTTTAGGGGTGTTTTTCGAAGGTTGTTATAGGAAGCCATGTCTAGTATTTTCTACAAAGCAGCGCTTGAATTTTTTCAAAGGAATTCAAACTCCTAATAATGGCCCGATCGTTTCTCATATTTTAAATGCAGATGGCGCGCTCATTATGGGGGGGGGGGGATAGGGGATTGTTACGAATGTGGCTAAATGCCTTAGAATTTTTTATTTATGTTCGGGCTTAAAAATTAATCTTCACAAATCCACCATGTACGGGTTGGGAGTAGACAACTCCGATATCAAGGATATGGCTAAGGTGATCGGGTGCAACAATGATAACATTCCACTTTCTTATTTGGGTATCATTGTGTGGGCTAACATGAATAGAATTAGCAACTGGGATCCGATTGTTGAGATTTTTGATAAAAGGCTATTGGTTTGGAAAGCTAAAACTTTATCTATAGGGAGAGGCATACCCTGATTAATTCTGTTTTGGAGAGTCTCCCTATATATTACTTCTCTATATATAAAGCGTCGGTAGGCATTTTAAAGATCCTGGAAGCAAAAATGAGAAAGTTTATTTGGGCAGGAGTGGTTGAAAATAACAAAATGAACCGGGTAGCTTGGGATTGGGTCAGTTGGCCCAAGAAAAAAAGGGGTTTGGGTATTAATAGACTTAAAGTTAACGAGGCTCTTCTCCATAAGTGGGGGTGGAGATATAGGGTCGAAAATCATAATCTGTGGAGAAAAGTGGTTGAAGCGTGTCATTGTAAAATCAATCAAAGAAGCTTCCTGCCGATAAATGGTAACAATGTGGGATGCTGGATTAACATTGTGAAATTGATTTCTAAAATGAAAATTAACGGCAAAGGTATTAATAGGATGATTCTGGTAAGGTGGGGAATGGGGTCGACATACGTTTTTGGTTAGACACCTGGATATGCGATATTCCTTAAATGGAAAGATGGCCACTCTTGTTTGCTTTGGATTAGTGTAAAACATGCAATGTCTCGGACATGATTGCTTCAAATCAAGGAAATAGTGGCTACTCCTGGAGTTGGATTAGACATCCTGAGTCAGATCTAGAGATGAAGGAGTGGCAGAATGTCAAGAGACTATCGGCATGGTGAGATTATCAAATGTTAAGGATACATGGACATGGAACGACGACATGCAGGAAGGATTCTCGGTGAATTTGGTTAAAATGGCGTTAATCGAGGATAGGGGAAATAGTCATCTCCCTAACTTCGATTGGTGCAAATGGTTTCCGTTAAAATGTAACATAATGGCTTGGAGAGGTAACCTGGATAGGCTGGCGACTAAAGTTAACTTGAAAAGAAGAAACGTGGATATTACGTCGATCATGTGCCCTTTCTGCGATGAGTATGAGGAATCGGTGGATCATCTATTCACTGCTTGTTGGGTGGCTATTAGGGTGCAGGCGGCTGTCAGTGCGTGGTGCAACATTCCCCCGATATTCGCCTTCGAGTTCAAAGCCTTAAATGACATACATAACTCTATTCAGGTTGGAAAGAAAGCAAAAAAGATTATACCGTGGCTGATTATAATTTCGTGTTGGTGTATTTGGAAAGGAAGGAACGACTTAGTTTTCAATTAGATCAGGAGAAATCCGCATGATATTATAGGAGAGATTAATTCGAGAGGTTTTGGGTGGGTTAAAAATAGATCGTCATGTAAATATATTAGTTGGGAGGAGTGGTGTAAATATCCGATGTATATATTGTAATTTTGTGGCCCTTTGCCTGTTTGGGCCGGGGGTATGGTTTTTGTTTGACCTTTTGCCCGTTTGGTTCGGAAGTTGTTTTAATGAAGTTTTATTTTTTAAAAAATGTATCTGGTATACACGTTTGACTTTGATTAAAGTTAAAAGACTGGTCATGATATATTTTTGACTGCCATGACTTGTCAAATTTAAATGTATTTATGTATAAATAAGTTAAATAACGTATTTAAATACTCTATTTGGAGATGGGTAAAAAGGTTATCTTTAAGTTATTTACCCTTAAATTAGGATGGAGTTAATATATGAAGGGTCAGGATTTAGAGAAAAGCTCAAAAGTGTGAGAACGGAGAGAACGCTTATGGATCGTCCGATCAAAACAATCTATGGACTAGATTGGCGCGGTGACATTTTAGTAAATAACACCAATTTTATTACGTGGACGCGCGTCATTAAGGGTAAAAAGGTAAAAAACAATTCCTCACATAAAACGCCAAATAAATACAAAACGCCAATTTTATCACTGCGTACTTTTTTCTGTGTTTTAATTTAAGCTCTGTGGCTACAAAAACGCCATAAAATCTGAAACGCCATTATATATAACGCCAAAGTTTACATCCAGATAAATGTTAATTACATTTTTTGTTATAAAAAATAACATCCCGCCTAACCTACCCGTCAAAAAAATTCTATAAATAGAAACGCCTCACCACCTTCCGTTTATCACACAAAAAAAAAACACAAAAAACACATAGTGATTGCTAAAAAAAATTACAACTCAATGTAAAACGCCAAAAAATACGACATCAAACATCTTTTCTTTTGATCCTCAGTAAAGTTCTGCATGAAGCTTTAATTAATGATTTGTTATACGAGTGTAGAAAGATTTTGCTGCATGAGATGGACAAAATTGAAAAAAGAGGGACTGATGACACCCATATGTCATACTGTCATCTTTGTTCCTGAAGAAGGTTTGGATGATAAGAAGAGACCTATACCAGTGGCAGATAGCATCCACCCACAGGGGGTCGCTCTATGTCTCCAACATCAACAAAAACACTTCAACACATGAACAAAGAAAATAAGCAACGCCAAACCCAAAACGCCATTTATTTGTCACATTTCTTGTAGTTTCAAAAGAAAAAAGAGACTGATGACACTGAAGATTTAAAATCATAAATTGCTTCTGCTTTGTTTTTTTTTTTTACTTTTTTTTAATTTTCTTTGTCTATTGTTTGTTCTGTAATGTCAGTTAATAAACAACAAAATAATATTAATGCTATAATGAAAAATATAATAAAACGCCAAAATTAGCAAATACGTGTAAAACGCCATAATGCTATAAAAAAGCCCCCAAAAAACTACCAAACTATAATAAAATTAATTTGAACAACTAATATTATAAAAAAAAAGAGTGAAACAATGTGCAAAGAATATAAAACAAAAAGAAGTCCAATAGTTATGTAACCGCCATTGGAAAACAAAACGCAATAATTACAGCCGTCAAAAAGATTTGACGTGTTACACCATTAAAACAGTTAAGTCTCAAAACAAAACACGGTAAACTGCAAAAAACGGTAAAATGAAACGACGGAAAACATAATTACTAACATTTATTATATTAAATTTATTTATCCTTTTCAAAACGCCATAATTACCTGACATACGCGGGAAAAAAAGTCAATATCAAAGAAGACCATCAGAACCAAAGCTCAAACAAGCAAAAAAAAAAAAACTAAAACGCCACATATTCTCCAAAACGCCAAAAAAAATAAAAAATGGCTAAGGTTATTGCATGGACGTTTGAAAGGAAAGAAAAAAGATTCATCATAAAGTTCGCTGACAGGAGAAGGGTAAAGGTAAGAACAATAAAAGCCATAATGGGAATGAATGAAAATGTTCAGAAGGATATCCTGGCCCTTGCGGTTCCAAGAGACAACGATTGTGAAAGAACTAGAACTGTAATAAAAAGACTGGAGAGAAAGTTTCCAGCAGAAGATGATGAAGACGATGATGATATTGAAGATACACAAATACCAAAACTTAGCAGTTGGGTATTGAATGAGGAAGAAGGAACACTTGAAGTAACGTATAAAAATGGGGTGCAATATTCAAGACCAATGGAAGAAATGTTGAAGACAGGGTTGCTATCTATCGTTGAACAACTCTGTGATTTAACACCTTCAAACGATCCAAAATCCAAGGATGCAGTGATATTAAAAAATAGGCTGCAACAAAGAAGAGACGAACTAATGGCGTTATATGCAAAAATGAAATTTGATGATGAAGAATCTGAAGAAAGTGAAGAACAAAGCGATGGGTACAACTCTGATGTAATCCCACCTACGGAAGACTATTAGATTATTTGGATTTTCGAGTTATTGTAATTTTTTAAAATATTAATCTATGGTAATGAATTATTAACAAAAAGATACAAAACGTCAAAAATGACATGGAAAAAGCCATAACGCCAAAATATTAACTATGTGGCACAAAAAGAAGAGTAAACTTCCGTTTTGCTCCCTGTGGTTTGGTCACTTTAACGGTTTTGCCCCAAACCTTTAAAAATAGCCATTTTCCTCCCTGATCTATTTAACCTATATCTATTTTGCTCCCCGTCTCTAACTCCATCCAAATTGTCTGTTATCTGAAAGGGTATTTTGGTAACTTCAAGTATAAAAGTAAGGGTATTTTAGTAATTTTATATATAAAGATTTAATAACTTATTAGTATTTCAAAAATCAAAATTCACATACATATAATATACAGACACTCTCTTTTCTCTCTCTACATAATCTATCTCTTTCTTCCCCATCACCAACCACCAACACCCACCACCGATCACCACCCCACCTCCTACAACCGCCATCACAGGAACCCACCTCCTACAATCGCCATCACAGTCACCTCCTATGACCGCTATGACCGCCATCACAGCCACCTCCTTCGACCAAAATTAGGGTTTTTCAACTCAGGATTGAGCATGATTAAAGGCGGCAACAGAGAGGTGTGAATAATATCCATAACTTTTCCACCATTTCTCAATTCGTACTCTGAGTATGCTTTCTTGTCCTCTGTCTTAAACCTCTCATCTCTCTCGTTTCATCTTCAATCTTCAAACTAGAACATAAATCGGTTCAGATCTAAAAAGGGGTAAGTGGCGGCGGCTAGGGTTCCGTTTTGCTCCCTGTCGTTTCGTCTTCAAGGGGGTGGCCTTTCTGTTGCGTCTTTCTCTGGTCACCGACTGTTGAGGGTTTAAAATTAGGGTCACTGATATCAGAATTGTTGTTGTTGCTGCTGATGATCTTTTTGAAATTGAAATGGACGGCGGTAATGCCACATTTTGATTCAGTTCTTGCTTCTTGTTTATTGGGGGTTTGCAGGAAGAACAATTGAAGGGACTTGTTATTTTGTGCAAACAAGCCATAGCCCAGTCCCTGTTTTGTTTTCTTGTTTTCCTAATTTAAAGGAGTAATGTTTGGTGAAGTGTAAGGTAGGTTTTGATTTGCCTGTGTTGGAAGTTATTGGGTTTCAGTTGTTGAGTAGCCGAATGAGGAGGAGCAGATGGTTAGTAGGGTGGTGTCGGCAGGTGGTGGTTAGCGGTGGCTGGTAGGTGATGGTGCAGGATGGTGGTTGTTGGTGGGGAGGCTGATTGATGGAGGAGAGAGCATGTAGAGAGAGAAAATATAGAGAGATAAATTGTATGTCTGTTTTTATATATGTATTATTATATATAATAATAAAATATCAAAAATATGGGAAAAGACTAAAATGCCCCTCATGTGAGGGGCATGTGACTGTTTTTAACGTTGCAAATGGATGTCGTTAGAGGCGGGGAGCAAAATAGATATAGGTTAAATAGATCAGGGAGGAAAATGGCTATTTTTAAAGGTTTGGGGCAAAACCGTTAAAGTGACCAAACCACAGGGAGCAAAATGGAAGTTTACTCCAAAAAGAATTAACTCAAAGAGAAGAAATCTCAGAAAAAACAATAAAACGCCAAATAATTAATATATCTACAAAACGCCAAAATTATCTTGCACGCAAAAAATAAAGAAGCATGTCAAACGCGAAAATCGTGAAAGGAGAATAATACTAAAAGACAAAAAAAACCCTCGGACCCTGATCATCCCCCATGCCACGTGTTCGGCCAGGATGTGTTCTCACCGTTCTCACACTTTTTGCCGTTTTCTCCTAATCCCGTTTCAATATATGAATTCTCGACTTTTGGTGTAAGAAGGAAAGAGTGATTATAATCAATAAAGCAAAATGTTAAGGAATTTAATTATTCGATAAATAATGATATAGATTGCAATAAAAGGACTTCAAAGTCAATCTTATACTCGTTATGTAAGACCATAATATTAACTTATTGTACTAAACAAGCAAAAAAAGTATCTTCTTTAGTTTACACTTTATAGTAGACTATATGGTGTAATAATAAGATAAACAAAACTGATTATCCATATTTTATTAACCTGTGCACATATGAACGAGATTACTTTTAGGGTGTCGGCAGTGTCTTCGGTGACCCCATGCGGGGAGTGTGCTCACCGTGCGGGTAAACCGCCGCCATCCCCGCGGTGAGGCAAATCGGGGAGCATAATCGGTGTATGTTCACCGCTATAGAAATGCACAAGGATCGAGGGTGAAAGTTGGGCAACATGTACCTTGGGCTTACATACTTGTACACACCATTAATTAAAAAAATAAAAAAACAAGTCCCCTAAGAGGGGAGTGCTGCCATCAAATTGAGGGTGTGAGGGGAGTTAAGAGGGGAGTTGACGTGGCAAGTGCTGGCTGGTCGTGCGTAAGAGAGGGGACTCCCCTAAGAGGGGAGTGCCCCTCTCACTAGAGGTACAAAAAAACTGATTACACAACCGAAACCGGAAAAAAAACCGGAATCGATTTTTTTAAAAACCGGTTTTTTTATAACTGGTTCGGTTACAAACCGGTTAGACCGGTTATTAAGCGGTTAGACTTTTTTTTTGCAAGACCGGTTATAAAACCGGTTATTTTAAAAACCGGTTATTAATCGATTCACCAAAAAAACCGGTTTTAAAACCGGTTAACCGGTAACGGTAATAAAAAAACCGATTTAAAAAACCAGTTATTTCAAGACTTTATACATCAAAAAAACTTAATGATATTATGTTATGTAAAACCGTGTTGTTTCAATACTTAATGATATTATGTTTTAACTTTTTATATATTATTGTTAAGTTTTTATACCAAAAAAACTGCATTTATACATCAAAAAACATAAAAAAACTGCTGAAAACACAGCCCATACAGCAAAACTGCTGAAAAAAATGCTAAAAACTGCATTCTGTTGGCAATTCTGCCCTTTTCTGCAGAACCGGTTTTTTTGTCCGGTTTTTATAACAGGTTTATTTAACCGGTTTATTAATCAATAAAAAAACCGGTTTTTTTAAAAACCGATTACAACCGGTTAGAACCGGTTAGGATCGGTTATAGGTTTTCCATATAAAAACCGGTTATTAACCGGAACCGGTTTTTAAAAAACCGGTTTTTTTTCAAGCCAGTATTAACCGAACCGGTTAATAACCGTAACCAGTTACTGAAAAAAACCGATTTGTACACCTCTACCTCTCACCCTTAGGTTTTCTCTTTCTTAAGTTATACGTACGGTATTTTTATGCATGACTGATAAAGACAGATTATAGATATAATTTATATAACTTTAAATGTGGTATTTACTCAATTGATTAATATTTATTGGTTGGAGTAAGATCAAATAAAAAAGTAATCTTAAGTATTTAATTTTCAAGTCAATGGTTAAAATGAAAATGTAAGAAAAAGAGGAGTTTAATCATATTTATTGACTTTCTTTTTTCACATGTAAGACACATACATATTTCATCCTAATTTTTTAAACGGTCATAACTTTTTTATACGACATTATTTTTTCATAAAAATTTCACCATAAAATCAAACGTTTTTTTATCTTTAATTTGAGTACCATATTGCTATATAAAATATGACGACTAAAAATACCCACAAAAATGTGTTGTATTTCTATATTGTATAACATTCTTTTGCAGGATTTTTATACTATATTTTTGTGCTGAATTTTTTTGCCTTACTTTTGTTTTTCTCAATTTTTTGGGCTGGATTTTTTGTACCATATTTTTTGTGCTGAATTTTTTTCGTGCTAGATTTTTTTACTAGATTTTTTTGGTATATTTTTTGTACTAGATTTTTTGTGTTAGATTTTTTGTACTAGATTTTTTGTTGTATTTTTTAGAAAACAAAAGGGGTGTCACATGTCATTTTCACACTCCTATTTATAAAAACCAAAATGTCCTTCCTTTCTACTTATATGGAGTGTCACACGGCATCATTACAATCCTTTTTAGACTACTAGGCAAAATCTACTTTTTAATGGATTTTTCCCCTTTATTGGTAAATGATATATTGATCAGAGTGTGTGTAAATATACCTCCCTTCCTTTTGAACATACTCCCCTTATGTGAGAGTTTGATATAGGCTTCACCCTCAAGTTTGTGAGAGATGAGCATGTTTAGCAGCATCGCAAGATTAAACTTTTACCACTTAAAAAGGGCAAAGTCTTATCAAATACCTTGGTATCATCGGGCCAAAGGCCCTTTGATATCTGGTTAATTCATTTAAAGTTCAAATACATTGTTTTAGTATGATTGATCGAAACACAACATAATTTTATTATCAATTTGCTTCATTTAATTAATATTCAAACAAAGAGTTTGTGGAATAAAGACGTGCCTAAAGCTGTCTTTGTTATATATACTAACTGAAAGTTACGTTTAGTAAACAAAAAAATAGTTTTAACTTATAAGTATTGCGAAATAATACATGTACAACATAGGATCATTTTATCCTGCACAAGTGAATTATAATATTTAAGTGGTTGGATAAACTTGTTTGTAGGGTTTACAAAGCTTATTAAAAACTTATTATCAACTTGAATTATGGGCTTACATAAAGTAAAGCTTTTTTTTCAAAGCAGTTTGAATTATAATATGTAAGGTTTCAAGACGCCATTGTGCATTATCTTCTGCCCAACTTGCATGATTGGACTCGTTCAATCTTCTTATAATGTTGTGAGAACAAGAACATATCATTCGATCTTTGTAATAGTGTTGTATGATCGATAACATATCATTAGAGCAGTCTCTTGGAATTGGGACCTAAGGGAGTGTATATCGAGGCAATGGGGCCTAAGGGAGTGTATATCGAAATGAAGAGATGATCCCTCCCACTATGACTCCTTCACCCTCCTACTTTGCTATTATTGAGCATCCATCCCACTCTAACTTATACCTTATACCTCATAGTGACCCAAAAGGTAAACATTTATCTATGGATAACTGTATCAAATCATTATAGTTCGTTAATTCGATTTACCTAATACTTAAGAGAATTCCGAATAAAGATTGATATATCTTAGACGGTGTGGGATGTATTCTTTTTCAAAATTGTTAATATTTTTAGTCAATAAAGAATTTGGTGGTTCAAGGATCTAGATGAGGGGGTTCCAAAAGGAAAGAGCCCTTAGGTGGGGATTTTGGGATTGGCTCCATGCGGGGTCTAAGGGGCTAAGCCTCTAGTGAGAATGGCTGAAAGCCATTGGAAATCGCTTCTAGTCTCCTTTCCTGATTCTATGTAGTAACTGTGCATAAGCAGGAGTTGGTTATCATTAGAAAACTGATCATCGGGGTAGAAATTACAATTACCAGTGACTTGGGCAGCCAGTATAAATTTGGGCAAGCAAGTTCTTGTTGACAAAGTTATTACTTTTTTTTAGAACTGCAGCAAATTATTATAAATAAAAACCCTAAGTTAAAAGAGAAATTGACTTAGGCAGAAAAGATAAATTACATACAAAGGAGATGTAGGATCTGAGTTTATCAAACTTGTGGTTTTTAAGCAAAACAAGAACAAAGAATTTATAAATTGAAAGGCAAATATTGCAAACACATAAACAGGAAGTTATATCAAGATTGTTTTCTATTGAAATCAAATGATTACAAATACAGTACAATTCACACACTTTGTTGTTTGTACAAAAGGAATGAATGTGATAATCAAATCTCTAACAAGTGAGATCTATTTATACAAGTACGAAAGCTCTGTTTGTAATCAGCTGACATCACCCTGATAATAACATCTAACATTCCTAACAGAAAAGATTCCACTAATGTTTGCAAACATCTTTGGGAATCTAACATCTGTTCTATTACATGAAAAGTCCGTTACAAAGCAAATATTATTATATTAATGAAACCTCTGATCTTCAAACCGATGTTGCTTTATATTAAACATCTGTTTGGCCTGAACAGATGTTTGGTCTTCTTGAACAGAGCTTTGTTTCAACAGGACTTTGGCCTTGATCAGTAATTGGTTCTTCTTCAACAGTGGTTTCAAGGCTTGAACAGATGTTAGCATGTCTTCAACAGATTTTAAGATTAATGTTTAAGATTCACTATCTTTGGGAGGACAATGCTTCATATACTGTTTATTTCTTGATCAAGATGTCATGTTTTGCCTTTTAAATATCATCTATTCTTTTGTAGGTCCAACAGGAGATGGTTTTTAATCTACTCGACCCATTTATGTTTCGCTTTCCCGTTCCTATTCGAATACCACAAGTATGAGTAAGTAAGAATAACATCGAATAAAAGCTCCTTAGAAGACTTCATCGGAAAGAAAATGGAATCATTTATAAATCTCTATAACACTCACCAACTATTCTAGATGATCAGCTCCAAAGTTAATTCTGCGGTCTGGAAGCTGATAGATTTTCCAAGGATCTAATAAGCCCTGAAGGTCTAAAATCCTGAAAAGCTGGAACATCAAGCCATTTAAAAATGGCAATTGAATAATCACCACAAAGATGGCTCATGCTTCCACAAAATCCCTACACAAAGGACAAAGAACTACTAATCCTATGTCACTTCGGTTGCTACGAGTTGGAATCCGGTCAAGAAGAATATGCCAAGATAAAACATTCACTTTTCTAGGAACAAATTTATTCCATCTAGTCCCATGAGGACTGTCACACCCTCAATTTCCACATGCGGAGTTTTACCGCGAGGCGTGTGACCAACCAGGATCTAGCCACTAATCATGTCGAACCAACTATTCAAAATCATAAAACTTCACTAATGACATGATTAGCGAATAAGTTTAATTATCCAAAAAACAGTTTATAATGCAGCGAAAAAACAAAGTTAAAAACCAACATGAACTAAACCACAAGTTAAGTAAATGTATAAAAACATAATGTTTTTAGCAAACCACCAACTCCAGCCGATTGCAATGCCCATCCTTAGTTGTACCTACTGATCTGCAAAGCATGCAACTACGTGTCAACAATAAAGTTGGCGAATTCACAAAATCTGAGTTTAGTAAAACTAAAGTTCACAACGTTTTGATATAAGTATGACTCAGGTAGCTAACCCTCATCATATGACTAAACTGTGTACCGAATGCTGATGTTTTCGTTTATGCCCTCAATAATGTCTATTAACATTAAAGCAAGAGTGAAGGTTAGAAGTTCACGCCCGGCCTCCAACACGGTGTGAGGTTTGTCAAACCTAATAGCGCTATCAACTAATACCCCGCATATGCCCACCCGAAAATTTAATCGGTAAAATACAAGGACTTTTATGATAGAGTTTTTCGTTTAGTCTCTGTGTACTATCCACCTCCAATGGATAGCATGTTTCAGTGGTCCACACAAGGGACGCGCGCGTAGCCCAAACCAGGGCTACCGTAAAAAGTGTTGTCCCAAACCAGGGACGCATGCTTTTAGAAAAAGTTGTGAACTCACCTTAGTTTGCTCGGTATTGAACTTGAAAGGTAATCAGGAATGTCACTTTGTCCTGATATGTTTACCGTTTCAATTAGTTCAATTTATGAATTGCTACACGTATCTTGCAATTAGCATGCGCACACGTTGTCACAAATATTTCACCGTAAAGTTTTCAAGTTTATGTTCACAATATAACCTACGAAATGCTCTTCACCACTCATAAAATCATTAAGCATGTTCAGACACTAAAAGTAGCAAATTCGACACTTTATAAACTCATAAGCATATATAACTCAATTCACTGAAAATAGGTTGTTTTAGGATGTCTTTTTACCGCACTTACGAGATTGAAAAAATTACGATATTTTTATGTGACGTGCCTCTCGGAGGGATTGGACTTGTATTAAATTTTTAGAGTCTAACTCTTTACAAAAAATTTATGAAAAATCATTTACTAAGCAGCAATCAGATTCGTCACTTTCTTACTGCAGCTCACGGACAAATTTAATTAAAAATCCTCGATTATCCGATTGACGAAATTCTAGTTGGATGTTCGTACGAACACCTAAGATCATCTACAGTATAAATTTCATGGTCTAACTCTAAGTATTCATCAAGTTATGACTTAAAACATAAGACGTAAAATCTGTAGGAAAACGCAACCTCGTTTGCTGAAACAAAATAATTTATTTAAAATATCAAACCACATCAAAAAATTATGATTCTAGCGCCACTAGAAGAGTATTTCGAAATATCACATTATAGATTCAAGAAAATTCAGTTTTTTGTTAAATTATGACCCGGTTACAGCCGATTAAAATCGGCTGTAATATTCTAGACATAATTTGTTTAGTCACCCGATCCCCACAACCGATTAGTTTATGAACCCAATGACCCATTTACTTTATTCATAGCAGGTTTGTATCACAAAATAGATCATGTAACAACCAATATACCACTAATCACCTGGTTTAACCCATAACCAACACCCGAGAGACATACCTGAACCCGTGATCAACACAACATCAAAAATCATCAACTAATCCTAAAACGCAGCCAAGATGTATAATAAAAATCATGCATAATCACGTATAATTATCCCACAACACAAGCTTCAACCCATACTCGAAACCTTAGTGACTTAACCGGACTCACCACGACCCGAACATTATGAACACATGATCTCTAACATATACCACATTAGATGACATTAGATAATCATACATATCATTAATCACAGCCACATCCATAACATTATATTAAAACGAAATAAACTATAACGTAAGATTTACCGAGTTATGAACTAAAGGAGTTGCTAATGACTTGAAATCAGCTAGACTAGAGTTCTTGGGCTGCTACTATCATCAACAGAGGAAGAAGAAGAGAGGTAGCAAGTGTATTATGTGTAGGTTAGGGTTTGGATTTTGAGAAGTTATGATATTATAAAACATGCAAACGTAAATTAAATGTGCTGAAGGGAGTTGGGGGCGGTTTGGGATTGTTGGGAGACATGGGCCGAAAACAACTAAAGGAAAGTTGGTTAGTGTCACACCCCGATATTCACACGTTTGACCGGTGGGCCCGGTGGGGGAGTATCGTGACGTGGTTGGCAACATTACAGTCAAACAACACAATATTTAATATGCACAGCGGAAGCAATTGAAAGATATATTTCAACCGAATATAAATGTAATATCAAGTATCACAACAGTTGAAATTAATCCACAGACGGATCAAAATAAAATGGAAACAGTAGTTTAACATACTTTAGGCATCTTAAGCTTGCGAGACTCTTTATTGATGCTAGGAGTAGCCAGCCAATTACGAGTAGTACCTGCACTTAATCTTTTTGGGAAAATACGTCAGTTTACACTGGTAAATACAATTCAACTGACTCATTTTAAAAATTGTTAAAAATTGATTTGAATGCACGTGGCACAAACTTTTTATATCTTGGGATAATTATTTAAATATATAATCTCGTAAAAGGATTACATGTTCCTTATGCGTTCAGTAGCCCGGATCGTGCCGGGTTAAAGATCAATAGACACACCACATTATTTATTTTGGCACTGACGGGTGTACGCCTACACCCCGCGCTTAAGTCGTGGCCATTTCGTAAAATGATGCCAAGGATATCCGGGACATGGTCATTAACCTCCCAAAGGCTTTAAGCAAACAAAACAATTTAAACGGGTCATCTCGATAATACTTAACCACCAATCGATTAAGGTCGAATGCCCTACCAAGCGGTATTTTATATACCGTACCCCAAGCCCGTATAAGGGAAAATAAGTTAAAAGTATTTACCTTTGCAAGTATAATTCACAATTAGCAAATGCGGGTAGCTTTTACTGGTTCTCCTATTCTGAAACAAAGGTTTATAATAACCTATTAGAATCCTAACGGTCTTTAGTTAAGCTTAAACTTAGACCGATTAGTTTTAAGGAACGATACGGTTCGAACGCGTGATTAAGCGAAGACCGGAATAGAATGTGATTTAGACCCGACAAGTTTGAAGACTTGTCTTATATGGGTAATCTAAACTTATTCTGGATTTTGAGATGAAACCGATAAGGTTTGACCCGTTTCGGCTAATTTATGTAAACTAGTTACATAAGCCGAACCGAACGCGCAAGAGGCGTAACGGGTAATCATTAGAGCCATATACAGGTTTCCTAAGTTAATATGCCTCAGATATGTTGTGACATCAGTAAGATATCTTTTATTATGCCCGAAACGAATTTAAACACAAACTATGCCCCGTAGGGGTAGTTCGGTCATTTACAAGGTTATAAAAGAGTTTAAGTATTAACCTGAGTTACAGGTCTGATATAATCAGAAAAAAAACTTAATTTACTAAGTTATAACAGTAGGGTATTGCATGTATGTGAAATTTATAAATTATAACCAAACTATGCACCGTAGGGGCATTTTGGTAATTTCACATAAGCCGAAAAGCTCAAAACTGAAGTCTGAGTTAAGCAACTTTTGCTTACTATTAAAATATTATAATTTACCTAAAATATCAGTAGGTATCAACCCTTGTATGTTTAAAATAGTTTTAATACATACTATGCGTTAAAAACGCTTAAAAAAGGCGATTAGAAGCCGTTTCCGGGTTCTACATACAAAGCTGATATTTTTATTATTCCAAAAGGTTTAAAATAATTTATTTATCGTATAAAATCAGTAGCAAAAGGTTTGGGGTCAAAAGGATATGTAAAACTCATTTTATAGCCCGAAAGGGCAAAATCGACATTTACCGAATCATGCTTGTGACTCTAAGTTATGCTCAGCCTAAAATTAATTAAAAATATTAAAAAATCCCAAAATAATATATTACATCAGTGGGTAAAAATTTTGATATCAAAAAGTAGGTTTAAATAGGCTATATGCTAATTATGTCGTTTAATCGCTAAAAAGCTTTCTAATTACGCTAATGAGCATAACTCTCAATCTACACCTCAAACTGATGTCAAATTTTGGGTACAAGTTTATATATCAGTAACTAAGGTTTCTACTCTTTAACATTTTCAAAAATCATGTTTTATGGTGAAAAGGGCATAATGGTCAACATATAGGCAATTAACGGAATCATGCATATTAATTGGTTAACTAATGAACCAAGGTGTATAATCACAGAGGGTTATACTAGCATGTAACCTGGTCCAATTAAAGCCCTAAGGCATTTCTAAAACATGCTTAAACGGGTCAGAACTGAAAGTCAAAGCAAAAGTCAAATTATGCGACTTTCGGTTCCGAACCGGGTCTCTACTGAAAATTGTCGGGTTGAACATGTTTAGACATGTTCTTACAATAATTACCAAGTTATATTAATGATCAAACAGGTTGTATGGGTTCTACATTGCTAATTATGTATTAATTTGAAATTTAAGCATCCTGTTGACTTTTTAATAACAAGTTTGACCCGACAAATGGTCTAGATAGAGTGGAAATCAGGGGGAACCCTTTTAAGGGTTTAATGCCCACATAATTACCAACTTATAACTACCTTCAATTCGACTAATCACTGGACCATTAATGATTAATCGCTAAGTCAAACGGTAATTACGACGGTTTGACTTTTAAGCTAAAACTAAGTAAAAACTCAACTAAGAAAGGTTAAGCATACTTACTGAAGTCCTATGCATGATTTGTGATCACTTGAGTCTGCTTTGGAGCTCCATAAATGATCAGAAATACAGATGGAAGGTGTGGTTACAAAGTTGCAACACAAGGCCCTTTTATAGTGCTTCAATCACCTTAGATCATTGACAAATCATTCTAGCAATGGCCATGGATCATCAACAGATGTCCCTACATGCCTAGGACTGTTTAGGGGTCGCCCATATAGTGAAAATATCCGATTAAAGTCGGTTATGCGCGAAAACAGGCTGCTGTCCAAAGATTTCTGGTACTGGGCATCGAAGGCGGCCCGCGTAAGGGTCTTCAAGGGGTTACGCGGCCCGCTTGGGCCTTCCGTTCAGGAATAAACATTTTCAAGTTGTTGCATATTGTCCCTTGGCCTTTCGAAAGGTCAACCAACTTTAATTCTTGCACTTTGAGCCCTCGAAATTTACCTATAAGGGCTTCTAGACTTATACTCATTTCGTTAAGTCCTTGGCCACTTGGTTATTACCCGAAAAGTCATAATTTTCAACGTTGACGCTTTAACCCCGCGTATACGAGTTTGATCATAACTTTCTCATACGATAACGAAACTTTATGAAATTTTTTACCGTGCATTCTAGAGAGCATAATTAATCGTTACAAAGCTTCGGGTTTGCTAAAAGGTTACTCAGAGGTATAACTTAAACATGTTGACACATTTAACCCCTGTAGTTTGTAATCTCTCACATTCTTTCATATTTAGCTTCGTATGATCCATGATTTATTCGTTTGAAGGTATGAGCATCATGTAGGGTTATTGTAAAGTATATTTATTCACTGTTGACATTTTGAACCACCCTTATATTCAAATACTTTCCATGTTTGTCAACTTTAGTCCCTCAAGAGTATTCTTTCACACGTTCAAACATATGACACGTGTCAATACATTATAGGATGTGAATTTTCGAGGTGTTACATCCTCACCCCCTTAAAAGAAATCTCGACCTCGAGATTTACTGAAATAAATGAGGGTACTTTTCTTTCATTGTGGACTCAACCTCCCACGTGTATTCGGGACCTCTACGGGCATCCCATTTAACCTTCACTATAGGCACATGCTTCCTTCGAAGCTTCTTAACCTGTCGATCCTCGATCGACACAGGTTTTTCAACAAACTTTAAGCTCTCTTCTATGTGCACATCTGTATGTGGTATAACCAGTGATTCATCAGCGAAACACTTCTTCAGATTGCAGATGTGGAATACATTGTGAATACCACTAAGCTCTTCAGGTAAGTTTAATTTATAGGCAACTGGTCCGACACGTTCGATGACCTCAAAAGGTCCTATGTATCTCGGGCTTAGCTTGCCTTTCTTACCAAATCGCATCACTCCCTTCCAGGGTGATACTTTGAGCAATACTTTTTCACCTACCTCGAAATTCAGAGGTTTACGCCCTAAATCTGCGTAGCTTTTCTATCTATCTCTGGCAGCTTTCAGGCGATCACGAATCTGGACAATCTTTTCCGTCGTTTCAAAGACTATTTCTGGTCCTGTCAGTTGGACATCTCCAACTTCCGCCCAACAAATGGGCGTTCTACACTTTCTACCGTATAAGGCCTCGAAAGGTGCAGCCTTGATGCTGGTATGGTAGCTATTGTTATATGAGAACTCGATTAAGGGCAGGTGGTTATCCCAACTACCACTTAAATCGATCACACATGCACGAAGCATGTCCTCCAATGTTTGGATTGTACGCTCACTCTGGCCGTCTGTCTAAGGATGGTAAGCCGTACTAAAATTTAAGCGCGTGCCCAAAGATTGTTGGAAACTTTTCCAAAAATGTGACGTGTATCTAGTTTCTCTGTCAGAGATAATAGACACAGGTATGCTATGTAAAGCTACAATCTTATCCATGTACAATTAGGCTAACATGTCGGAGCTATAGGTCTCCTTGATGGGTAGGAAGTGTGCTGACTTAGTCAGTTTATCAACTATCACCCATATCGTATCATTCCCTTTTCTTGCCTTTGGCAACTTGGTGATAAAATCCATAGTTACCATTTCCCACTTCCACGTGGGAAGTTCAGGCTGTTGTAGCAAACCTGACGGCTTTTGATGTTCTGCTTTGACTTGCGCACATGTCAAGCATTTTGCTACATAGGCAGCTACAGACTTCTTCAAGCCTATCCACCAATAGTTTGCCTTTAGATCCTGGTACATCTTATCAGATCCAGGATGAACGGAATATTTGGAACTATGGGCTTCTTGCAGGATAACATCCCGAAGTCCTCCATAAACTGGAACCCATATTCGTCCATTCAATCTTAGAATTCCGTCCTTGTCCTGAGATAACTGTTCTTCAGTTACTCCGAGTTTTTCATTAGGATAGTTAGCTTCCAACACAGCTTCCTTCTGTGCAGCTAACAACCTTTCGATCAAACTGTTCTTTATTTCAATGCTCTTGGCATTGATTCTAATTGGCTTCACTCTTTCCTTCCTGCTTAAGGCATCAGCAACCACTCTTTCCTTCCTGTCTCCATCCATCGGCGCTGCCTCATGTTTAAATCCTTTTGGTTAAACAGGTGCTGGAGGCTCTTGTGATCAGAATAGATCACACACTTGACACCATAGAGATAGTGCCTCCAAATCTTCAGTGCAAATACAACGGCACCCAACTCCAAGTCATGGGCGGTGTAATTCTTTTCATGCACCTTTAACTGTCGTGAAGCATAGGCAATAACCTTGCCCTTCTGCATAAGCACACACCCCATCCCGGTGTGTGATGCATCACAATAAACTACAAATTCTTCGATTCCATCAGGCAATGTCAACACAGGAGCATTCCTCAACTTCTGCTTGAGAATATCGAAGGATTCTTGCTGCCTAGGACCCCAATCGAACTTTACTTTCTTACGAGTCAACGAAGTTAGGGGTGCAGCAATCCTTGAAAATTTTTCAATGAAACGCCTGTAGTAACCTGCCAATCCCAAGAAACTGCGAATTTCTGTGGGAGTCTTTGGCTCCTGCCAATTCATGACGGCTTCAACCTTAGCGGGATCCACTTGGATACCACGCTCACTAACGACATGTCCAAGGAATTGGACTTCACGAAGCCAGAATTCACACTTTGAGAACTTGGCATAGAGCTTCTCCTGTTGAAGTAATTCCAGAATAAATCGAAGGTGCTTCTCATGGTCAGCTTGGTTCTTCGAGTAGATGAGGATGTCGTCAATGAAGACGATGAAAAATTTGTCCAAGTAGGGCTTGCAGACGCGATTCATGAGGTCCATGAATGCGGCAGGTGCATTAGTGAGCCCAAAAGGCATCACTAGGAACTCGTAATGACCATAACGAGTCCTAAATGCAGTCTTGTGAACATCTTCATCTTTAACCTTCAATTGATGATAGCCTGACCTCAAATCGATCTTGGAGAAGTAACTTGCCCCTTGAAGTTGGTCGAACAAATCGTCGATCCTGGGCAATGGATACCTATTCTTGACTGTGACTTTATTAAGCTCATGGTAATCGATGCACAGACGCATCGATCCATCCTTCTTCTTGACAAACAGGATTGGCGCTCCCCAAGGAGACGAACTAGGTCTAATGAAACCCTTGGCTAGTAATTCATCTAGTTGTGCCCTCAATTCCTTCATCTCTGTTAGTGCCAACCTATAAGGCACTCTAGCAACAGGTGCTGCTCCAGGGATGATGTCAATTCGGAATTCCACTTGCCTATCTGGTGGTAAACCAGGTAGTTCTTCAGGAAAAACTTCAGGGTATTCAGAAATGACAGGGATATCTTCCATCTTAGGTTTCGGCTCATCGATAGTAACCTGTGCCATGTAGATGACACAACCTTTCTTTAAACACCTAGAGGCCTTGAGCATAGTAACTTGCTCAGGCAGTCCATACCGGGTATCTCCCTGAATGGTAAGTGATTCACCATACGGAGTCTTGATCACCACTTGCTTCTTATTGCAGACAATCTGGGCCTGGTTATGAGATAACCAGTCCATGCCTAGAACGATGTCAAAACTGGCTAACTTCAAAGGAAGTAGAGACAAAGGAAAAGAGTGGTTCTTAATGGATATAACACATCCTTCTAACATAGTTGAAACGGTTTCTATGGTGCCATCTGCTAATTCCACCTCATATTTCACACTTAGGGCTTTTACAGGTAATTTCAATAATTCACAAAACTTATTATCTACGAAAGACTTATCAGCGCCTGAATCAAAAAGTACTCTTGCATAGACATCGTTTATGAGGAAAGTACCTGTGATCACGTTATCGTCCTGCACAGCTTCTTTCGCATCCATCCTGAAGACCCTAGCATTGGTCTTCTTTCCTTCATCGGCTTTCTTTACATATTTCGGGCAATTTGTCTTAATGTACACCTTTTCGTTGCAACTGTAGCACGTTGCATCTTTCAGCTTCTTGCAATCCAAGGTCTTGTGTTCCTTGGACTTGCATATACCACATGCAAAAGTTCTTGGCTGAGTCTGCGAGT
This sequence comes from Helianthus tuberosus, assembly GCA_030545235.1. Classification (NCBI taxonomy): domain Eukaryota; kingdom Viridiplantae; phylum Streptophyta; class Magnoliopsida; order Asterales; family Asteraceae; genus Helianthus; species Helianthus tuberosus. The sequence goes on from JARYGA010031668.1 coordinate 21,124, forward strand.
TCGATTCAAACCTACACTTCCCGAAGTGCTGTTTCTTGCAGACTTTGCACTTGGGCTTATCACCAGATTGATGCCCATCCTTCTTGGACTCAGACCCTTTCCTGTGGTCATTGTTTCCTCGGTGCTTCTTGTTTGACCTTCTTGAATTGTCATCTTCACGTTTCCTTTTCTCTGCATCTGTGTTCCTCAGCGATCTATGTCTGACCGCGTCCAATGTGAGGGACAAAGATATATCAGTTACAGATCTGAAAGTAGTTGGCCGAGAGGCCTTTACACTTGCCTTTATTTCTGGGGCTAAACCCCCAATGAAACGAGCTATGCGTTTGGGTTCCGGGGTCACCAGGTACGGAACCAATCTTGACAATGTGTTGAAGCTCGTAATGTAAGCTTGACAGTCGAGGTTCTTCATAACCAACGATAAGAAGTCAGACTCAATCTTTTCAACCTCATGTTAAGGGCAGTAGTTCTCTCTGATGAGGGCAACGAATTGTTCCCATGACATGTTGTATAATGGGATCTTCCCAGTGGCTTGAATCAATGATCTCCACCAGGCTAAGGCCTCACCTTTGAATGATTGAGACATAAACTTTACCACATCCCTCTCAGCGCACCCGCTGATATCAACCACGGTATCCATCTCATCTAGCCACGTCATGCAGTCTATGGCCCCTTTTCCCCAGTGAAGTCCCTGGGTTTACATGAAACAAAGTATTTGTAGGAGCAACCCTTATCACAAGGTCCTTGATTCAGCATGATCTTTTGAGATGGATCACTATGATGAACTGAGGAGTGATGATCGTCGTCTCCTTTCTTGGGTTCATCCTTCTTGGAGGGTGGCTTTGAATGCGGTGTAGATAGCGTTCTGCTTCGAGTCCCGCTATATTCTTCATACTGCCGCTCTAAGGCTTTTGTAACAGCGTCGTCTACTAACGCTTTCAATTCAGCACCTGTTATATTAATTCGGGCGTTATCATTATTCTCCCTTGGGTGACTATTAATTTCATCCGAGTCAGCCATTTTAATTTGAACTGTTACATAAGACAAATGACAATAGTTTATTTGGGAGTTTATTATAGAATTGTCTTTTATGGCAATTCATTAACCACGGTAAACAGAGACCAGATTTGGTTAATTTGTTAATCATATTTATTTAGGATTTTCATTAAAATTTATCCTAATCATAAAACTATAATAGTTCTATTAGTAGCACAAAAGGCCTAGTCACAAGGACATTTTAAATCATAAGCCATGATTTCAGAGAATCAAGGCATGAAGGTTTGAACATAGTTCATTACCTTTTTCTGACAGGGAGTTATAGCTACCACTGTCTTTTGTCTCATATGGAAATGAGAAGGGCCCGTAGGCGTTATATTACCAATGTATGGTCAAAATATGATCATCTTAATTGATGATTTAAACCCATGATTCATAGATCATTAAGTTGGGTTAGGAATCTTTTGAAGAATCCTTATATAAGAATGACGTGTGTGATTTTAACGAATCACATCTGCCAGGAGCGTTAACATGTTTTCAGATGTTAAATGGGATTTGAATCTTTTTAACAGGTTTTACCATCTTGGCTAAGTCTTTATAATGACCCACTAGCTAGGTTTTACCTTTTTAAGATTCTTATTAATACTTAACGCAGAACGATCTTATATTGAAATGGTTAATTTGGATCGGAATCTAATTGGAGAACTACCGTCTTGGCCCTGTCTTTAAAATGACATAAGGCTAGGTCTTGTCCCTTTAGATTTTATCATTCTAATATAATGATTGATCAAATATGTTATTTATTTATTTCACATTCTATGTTTATGCATAAAATAAAAATGAAAATTTTAATTCAACCATTTCACACAAAGTTCTGAACGAGTACAAGTTTGCCCTAAACGGGTCTTTTTATAAAATAACATGCCCGCGCAAGGGCTCAAACAAACAACATACCCACGCAGGGGTTTAAACAAAGACTTGCCCACGCAGGGGCTAAACAAGCAAACATACCCACGCAGGGGTTAAAACAATAAGATAGGCCCACGCAGGGGCTCAACTGAAACAAGGAAAGTACAACCAACAGTTGAAGGATTTAGTGGTCCTTCTTGCTCTTCCCTTTTATTAAACTTGTCAATCCCTGGAAGAAAATTTATCGTTCCCTGCGATCTCGGTGAAAATCTCGCTCGACTTGGTCCAATCTTTGAAGAATTTCATCCCGTTTGGGTGGGGAAAACCGTGGCGGCTGCGATTGTTGCCGAATTATAGGTCTAGCAGGTATTTGGTACCCATGAGTTGGGTACCCTACTCCCCAAGGAGCTCCATACGGTCCTTCCGGGTGAAGGGTGTTATAGTTGGCTGCTACCAAGTATGGGTCGGCTTCAGCGTAATTATAGTTGGTGTGAACCGTCTGCTCAAACGGGTTATATGCCATTGAACCAGTGTAGGCAGGAATTGGGTTATCAAAACCCATCGGTGGTGGCTGCGGTGCAACTGGGTTTGAACGTCCACCCATTTGCGGGTCTTCCTGTAGTGGCGGATAATGACTGCCACTTGAGTGATGAGGAGAGCTGAAGTGAAAATCTCCTCCACGCGCGGACATTCGCGCGCCTGTCCTCCTACGCCTCGGCGGTTCTGGAGGTGCTTGATGAACTGGCGGCGGTGGAGGCGGTGGCGTGACTGCCACAAAACGTGAATCCCCAGAGGGATGTTGCTGCTGATGTTGTTGCTGGTGAGGTGATGAGTGGTGCGAAGGTGTAAAATACCACTCGAACTGGTTAAATCGTGCCTGGTAACTGTCCGGACCACGGTAGGGTGATCCATGAAAAGATGAACCATCGGAGACCTCGATAGGATGGTTGGGAGTTCCGGTTGCGGGCTCGACGGGATCCGTGTCCTTGTCCATGTCCTCTGCATGATCGCCGGAGAAATGATCCTCTGGCCCCAATGGGTTAAAACCCACTGGTTCTTGTATGTAGTTTGCCGGGTTAAACCATCCCTGGAAGACGGGTGTGGGGTCTCCAAAGGAATGGTGCGATAGGGATCGTTGTAGAGGTATGTAAGAAGGTTGAGGGTTATCGGGCTCGTTTTCTGACTGCGGCCTATAGGAGTTACGAAAAGGAGGCGTTGAAGTATGTGAAACAGACCGTCTAGCGGGCTCCACATTGGTCCTCCAGTTCTCTCGAGGATCGGCACTTGCAGTGGTCGAAGGAGCTCGCCTGTGCGAAGGCCCGACTTCGTGATCATTGGGGGCGGTGATTGGCCCCTTGCCTCTTCCTCTTCGTCTGAAAAATCTTGGCGGCATATTTAGACCTGTCAATATAACATAAGATAACAACAAGAATATATAAAATAAAAGACAAAGTTAAAAATAAATTGAAACAATTTGGATTGTTCCTATGTTCTTTGTCTAGACTCGAAAATTTTGAAATGTGCAATTGTGTAACTGAGATTAAACACAAAAGGCTAGTGTTTAATTCACTCAGCGTTGGCTCTGATACCAACCTGTCACACCCCGATATTCACACGTTTGACCGGTGGGCCCGGTGGGGGAGTATCGTGACGTGGTTGGCAACATTACAGTCAAACAACACAATATTTAATATGCACAGCGAAAGCAACTGAAAGATATATTTCAACCGAATATAAATGTAATATCAAGTATCACAACAGTTGAAATTAATCCACAGACGGATCGAAATAAAATGGAAACAGTAGTTCAACAGACTTTAGGCATCTTAAGCTTGCGAGACTCTTTATTGATGCTAGGAGTAGCCAACCAATTACGAGTAGTACATGCACTTAATCTTTTTGGGAAAACACGTCAGTTTACACTGGTAAATACAATTCAACTGACTCATTTTAAAAATGGTTAAAAATTGATTTAAATGCATGTGGCACAAACTTTTTATAACTTGGGATAATTATTTAAATATATAATCTCGTAAAAGGATTACATGTTCCTTATGCGTTCAGTAGCCCGGATCGTGCTGGGTTAAAGATCAATAGACACACCACATTATTTATTTTGGCACTGACTGGTGTACGCCTACACCCCGCGCTTAAGTCGTGGCCATTTCGTAAAATGATGCCAAGGATATCCGGGACATGGTCATTAACCTCCCAAAGGCTTTAAGCAAACAAAACAATTTAAACGGGTCATCTCGATAATACTTAACCATCAATCGATTAAGGTCGAATGCCCGACCAAGCGGTATTTTATATACCGTACCCCAAGCCCGTATAAGGGAAAATAAGTTAAAAGTATTTACCTTTGCAAGTATAATTCACAATTAGCAAATGCGGGTAGCTTTTACTGGTTCTCCTATTCTGGAACAAAGGTTTATAATAACCTATTAGAATCCTAACGGTCTTTAGTTAAGCTTAAGCTTAGACCGATTAGTTTTAAGGAACGATACGGTTCGAACGCGTGATTAAGCGAAGACCGGAATAGAATGTGATTTAGACCCGACAAGTTTGAATACTTGTCTTATATGGGTAATCTAAACTTATTCTGGATTTTGAGATGAAACCGATAAGGTTTGACCCGTTTCGGCTAATTTATGTAAACTAGTTACATAAGCCGAACCGAACGCGCAAGAGGCGTAACGGGTAATCATTAGAGCCATATACAGGTTTCCTAAGTTAATATGCCTCAAATATGTTGTGACATCAGTAAGATATCTTTTATTATGCCCGAAACGAATTTAAACACAAACAATGCCCCGTAGGGGTAGTTCGGTCATTTACAAGGTTATAAAAGAGTTTAAGTATTAACCTGAGTTACAGGTCTGATATAATCAGCAAAAATACTTAATTTACTAAGTTATAACAGTAGGGTATTGCATATATGTGAAATTTATAAATTATAACCAAACTATGCACCGTAGGGGCATTTTGGTAATTTCACATAAGCCGAAAAGCTCAAAACTGAAGTCTGAGTTAAGCAACTTTTGCTTACTATTAAAATATTATAATTTACCTAAAATATCAGTAGGTATCAACCCTTGTATGTTTAAAATAGTTTTAATACATACTATGCGTTAAAAACGCTTAAAAAGGCGATTAGAAGCCGTTTCCGGGTTCTACATACAAAGCTGATATTTTTATTATTCCAGAAGGTTTAAAATAATTTATTTATCATATAAAATCATTAGCAAAAGGTTTGGGGTCAAAAGGATATGTAAAACTCACTTTATAGCCCGAAAGGGCAAAATCGACATTTACCGAATCATGCTTGTGACTCTAAGTTATGCTCAGCCTAAAATTAATTAAAAATCTTCAAAAATCCCAAAATAATATATTACATCAGTGGGTAAAAAGTTTGATATCAAAAAGTAGGTTTAAATAGGCTATATGCTAATTATGCCGTTTAATCGCTAAAAAGCTTTCTAATTACGCTAATGAGCATAACTCTCAATCTACACCTCAAACTGATGTCAAATTTTGGGTACAAGTTTATATATCAGTAACTAAGGTTTCAACTCTTTTACATTTTCAAAAATCACGTTTTATGGTGAAAAGGGCATAATGGTCAACATATAGGCAATTAATGGAATCATGCATATTAATTGGTTAACTAATGAACCAAGGTGTATAATCACATAGGGTTATACTAGCATGTAACCTGGTCCAATTAAAGCCCTAAGTAATTTCTAAAACATGCTTAAACGGGTCAGAACTGAAAGTCAAAGCAAAAGTCAAATTATGCGACTTTCGGTTCCGAACCGGGTCTCTACTGAAAATTGTCGGGTTGAACATGTTTAGACATGTTCTTACACTAATTACCAAGCTATATTAATGATCAAACAGGTTGTATGGGTTCTACATTGCTAATTATGTATTAATTTGAAATTTAAGCATCCTGTTGACTTTTTAATAACAAGTTTGACCCGACAAATGGTCTAGATAGAGTGGAAATCAGGGGGAACCCTTTTAAGGGTTTAATGCCCACATAATTACCAACTTATAACTACCTTCAATTCGACTAATCACTGGACCATTAATGATTAATCGCTAAGTCAAACGGTAATTACGACAGTTTGACTTTTAATCTAAAACTAAGTAAAAACTCAACTAAGAAAGGTTAAGCATACTTACTGAAGTCCTATGCACGATTTGTGATCACTTGAGTCTGCTTTGGAGCTCCAGAAATGATCAGAAATGCAGATGGAAGGTGTGGTTACAAAGTTGCAACACAAGGCCCTTTTATAGTGCTTCATTCACCTTAGATCATTGACAAATCATGCTAGCAATGGCCATGGATCATCAACAGATGTCCCTAGGTGCCTAGGACTGTTTAGGGGTCGCCCATATAGTGAAAATATCTGATTAAAGTCGGTTATGCGTGAAAACAGGCTGTTGTCCAAAGATTTCTGGTACAGGGAATCGAAGGCGGCCCGCGTAAGGGTCTTCAAGGGGTTACGCGGTCCGCTTGGGCCTTCCGTTCAGGAATAAACATTTTCAAGTTGTTGCATATTGTCCCTTGGCCTTTCGAAAGGTCAACCAACTTTAATTCTTGCACTTTGAGCCCTCCAAATTTACCTATAAGGGCTTCAAGACTTATACTCACTTCGTTAAGTCCTTGGCCACTTGGTTATTACCCGAAAAGTCATAATTTTCAACGTTGACGCTTTAACCCCTCGTATACGAGTTTGATCATATCTTTCTCATACCATAACGAAACTTTATGAATTTTTTTACCGTGCATTCTAGAGAGCATAATTAATCGTTACAAAGCTTCGGGTTTGCTAAAAGGTCACTCAGAGGTATAACTTAAACATGTTGACACATTTAACCCCTGTAGTTTGTAATCTCTCACATTCTTTCATATTTAGCTTCGTATGATCCATGATTTATTCGTTTGAAGGTATGAGCATCATGTAGGGTTATTGTAAAGTATATTTATTCACTGTTGACATTTTGAACCCTTATATTCAAATACTTTCCATGTTTGTCAACTTTAGTCCCTCAAGAGTATTCTTTCACACGTTCAAACATATGACACGTGTCAATACATTATAGGACGTGAATTTTCGAGGTTGGGCTGCTACTATCGTCAACAGAGGAAGAAGAAGAAGAGAGGTAGCAAGTGTATTATGTGTAGGTTAGGGTTTGGATTTTGAGAAGTTATGATATTATAAAACATGCAAACATAAATTAAATGTGTTGAAGGGAGTTGGGGGGCGGTTTGGGATTGTTGGCAGACATGGGCCGAAAACAACAAAACAACTAAAGGAAAGTTGGTTAGGGTTTGGGCTGATCATGTGGTTCAAAAAAAAAAAAAGATGGCAGTTCGTATTATTCATATATTTTGTGAATGTTTATGTTACTATTATTATATTATTTTTTCCATACATCAACTAATAAATTTATCCCATTAATCAACTAGTATAGAAATATAATGGTCATGATATGGTTCGGGACTCATAAGTTCCGAGCTACGTAGGTGGGTTGAATCGACACGGGACATATGCGTTGGTTCATACGGTTTAGGTCGGTTCAACACGATATGGATGTGGTTCGAATACTCGTTTGCACACTATAAATTAAATAAGTATAAATTTAATTCGTTGAATAAGACAAGTATATAATTAGTTTGCAAAAGCGAAACAAACGGTTTTTACCTCGAAGTTACGGGTTGTCACAAGGACCCTCATGTAAAAGCATCCGATCGAGATGCTTACTGATGTAATGTACATTACATCTGTTTTCATGTATAGTTTGTATAATAATTCGAGCCGTTTTGTGTTGTTTTACCATTGGTTTTGTATATTATCGTGTCTTGTGTGTTTGCAGGGTCCCGGAAGTAAAAACGAGCTAAAACGTTAAAAACACAAGCACACAGAAGAAGGTTTGGGCTTAGTAAAGGATTATCATGGAATGGAAATGGATATTTGAGAAAATGAGATGATAGAGAATTGAATTATGAAACCGTAGGCGAAAACGGTGAAGGAAATGAAGTTGAAACGAAGAAATTATGACGCAAATGGTTTTCCAGGTACAGATGCTAGTCGCGTCGCACGACCACTGAGCGTATCATGCCCGCCTGACGCGAGCATTAGTATGGTGCGTGAAAGTCCATCTTTGGCCTTATTTAAGCCCATAAACAACCCTAATCATAATAGAGACAACCCTAGACGAATTTGAGGAGATTTGGACGAAAATCAGAGATCTTTTGGAGCATAATCGAGCAAGATGAAGCATCTGTTGAAGGTGTGAAGACCTGGGATTGTGTTGGCTCATCTGTTAAGCATCCAAGTTTACTTTTTCTCTTGATATTGCTTTGATCATGTTTTGCTACTTGTTATTGAATCTTGTTTATGAATTCATGACAATGTTAGGCTAGATTACTTTTCACAATCTAGTTCATATGATGAATATGCTTGTTTGATTTTGTTTCTATTCCATTTTGGATTGTTATGTGGATTTAATTAATAAAGTAGTTAACTTTGGTTTCAATGCTCCAATGTATATGCTTGCTTGATCTTGTTTTAATCTTTCTCATATGTTTCATTTGCGTTCTTGTGGATTTCTTTCATGTATGAATGTCTGTAAGGTCGTGGACTGTGTGTTAGCGGCTATTTTATGGTTAATAGTATACGATTTCCCGTAGAAACTGTGATTAGGACTTAATTAGGATTCAGTGTTCTACCAATCTTCAATAGCCGTGAGGTGAAAGGTTGTTGGCTAGTCTCGATTGAATAGGTTTCTAGGTTAGATTCTTCGTGAGAAGATCCCCTAGTTCACGGTCTTTGTTTGCTAGCTGAGTTAGATTACAAACCATAGTTTCCCTAGATTTTCATGCCATGAGAAAGAGTGTCTAAGGGTGCCTTGTTATCACACTAGGAGAGCTTGTGAAGGAATCCTTTAAACCGGTAGTTAAACAACTTAGTAGTTTGCCATAGGTGTCTTCTCGAGAAGGGTCAAGGGACATGTTCGGATATCCTTTAGGTTTAGTATATTAAGATCCAGGTTTCCACATTTGTTCCAAAACCGATAGAACATGTCATGCAAATGTAGGATTCAGACCTAGGTAGTGTGTTTTCCGTCATCTGATCACATCCGTTTAGTTCGTGTGTCTATTCAGTTTTAGTTTATTTAGTAGTTTGTTAGAAAACCCCCCAATCAATAAAACAAATAAGTCGAGTTAGTCTTAGATAAGTTAGTCGAGTCTAGTAAACGTAATTAGAGAGTCTCGTGGAGTCTGACGTAGAAGAAAGAGAGCCCAAAACCAAGAAGATACGAATCGAACAACCTCCAATAGATAATAATCGAGCTTTCCACTTTGATAATCTCTGATGGAACTTAACTATGATAGGCGACCATTTATCATAGTGAGCCATATTTGCTCCAACAAGAATACCCAAATACTGAAAAGGAAACTTTTCACTTTTACAACTCGTAGTCCTCGCCATCTAATCAATATCAAACAAAGGAACACCCACACCCAATAACTTGGATTTAAGGATATTAAATTGAAGACCCGGTAAGAGATAAAAACAATGAAGGGCCCCTACAATATTCTCCGTATTAGAAATCGACCATTCGCTTATAACAATAACAGGCATAGATCAAATGAGATAAAGACAAATTACCAATACAAGCACCGCAAAATAAACCGGCCTCCTCTATATCCAATAGAGAAACATGAAGCCCCTCGTGGCCAAAATAAATAGGAAAGGAGCCATGGGTCTCCTTGACGTAAACCCCTTTCCATATTAAATTCGACAGTGGAACTTCCATTAACTAGAACTAAAGCACGCGCCGAGTGGAAACAAGCCATGATCCTACCGATCCACCTTGCACCGAAACCAAAGAAGCCCATAATAGATTCTAAGTAAGACCAAGAGGGGGAATCACACGCTTCGGCAAAATCATTTTTGAAAATCTCAGTTGTTTCTTTTTAGACCTATTCGAGTCATAAAGTTCTTTTAGAAATAAAGGACCATTAAGGATTTGACGACCTCTAATAAAACGCAAATTGTTCCGGAATAACAATGGATCTATAGCGCTCGCCAAATGATTTGCTAAAATTTTAGCTATGATTTTATACTGAACACCCACAAGACTAATAAGTCAGAAATCACTCACAAGTAAAGGACTATTGGACGTGGGGATCAACGTAAAGAATGAAACTAACCAAATAATTGTCAAATGTTTTAACCGCCAACGAACATACTCTTTCACGAAATATTTTGGCCAATTCTACTAAATGATTGTGATGTTTTCCCAACCCATAAAACGAAATTCGTTGGTTCATTTAATACGCATTTCTTACACAACAATAATTAATTACTCATTCTTATTTTTTTTTCTTTGAATTATCTAAAGCTTTCGAGAGTACTATCAAAACATTTCACTTTAAAACTGAAATATATGCTTCCGAAAGATATATGCACGAACATTTCAAACTACAAATTCATAAACTGCACACCTACAATTAAGTGAGTACCAAAAACAACATATGTTTTATATAGTATGAAGTTCAAAAGTAATTCGATTAGCATGCTATATCATATGCTGAACATGTGTTGTTTACTTTCAAAACAATAGTATTTTGATGGTCGTCCTTATAAACAAATTAGCATGTTATTGTTATATACATCTTTGCCATTTCAAAATGTGAGCATGCTATATCACTTATAGATCATGCATGACCCTTTTAGCATTAAAATGTTATATCATTATTAACATAAATGTCCCTTTAACACTATACAAGCATCGGTTATAAACAATTTAATGTCAATATTGGTAAACAATGACCTCTTTTCATGTATAACCAACCAGTTTTCAGAAATTTTTGCCAGACAATATCTTACACAATCCAACACTATCCCAAATCATCTAATGAACAACAACTAAGTATATTGGGTTAACAACTAGCTACCAATGAAACACCATCATTGTGCATGCCTTGTTGCTCTCTCTATACTCCACTACAATATCTTAAAATCACCTTAAAAAATCCCTAGGTAGGAACCAGGCAGTAACTAACCAAAGAAAATTAAGGTTACTGATGAAATCACAGTAATCTCTCATCTGATAACACTAAAATCAATCAATATGGTGATCCTCTATATATATAGAAGAAATCACATAACCAACTAACAACCTACCCAGGGGCGGTTCTTAGATGGTCACTGGCAGTGCCACGGCAGGGGCAAGTTTTTCGGCCGTAGTGCTAATTTTCTGCATTTCGATCGAAATTTTTTATATATACTATGTTTGGCCCGGGCTTGCCCGGGTTTTTTTTAGTGCCCGTGTCTTTCGGCCCTGGCACGTTCAACGGGCAAGATCCGCCACTGAACCTACCTGTAAGTAACAAACTATACATACATACATACAGTGATGCACATTTATACATACACTAATAACCCTTTTCAATTGTCCATTTTATAATGTCATTTTTTACTTTTTCTCCATCCTGAACGTACGTTGTGTTTAATTTTTATTAGCTTTTACTTACCCAATTATAACAACCTACTAAAAACATAAAGGTGATCATTTAATATCATTTGAAAATTAAAATGATGAATAAATGATAGTAGAATAATATGATGATATACATCATGAACTTTGACTAAAGTTCAAAGAGATGTCATAATTAAATTTTAGCTAAGTAATGTTTATTACGCATATTAGGAAAAAATATGTTTTGAAATTGTATCTATTGGAATGTATACACGTATAAATATCGCATTTTATGTCTGTTTACCTAAGTTAAGTAACGTTTATTAAGTATATTCGGAGAAATATTGTATTTTATGTCTGTTTCAAGCAGTGTTGTAAAAGTCGCTAGGCGGTCCCTAATCGGCCGACTGGGGAGTTGGGAGTAATCGGAGTACTCGGAGAGTACTCGGGGAGTACGCGGACATGGTAAATATAAAGAAAATTAATTGTTATATATTATTTATGTGTTAAAATAAGCATAATTCATGTCAATTGAGTATAATTTAAAATGAAACATGTTTAAAGTTCAAATATTCTGAATACAAGTCCGACTAGTCTGAGTACAAGGCTGAGTAGTCCGAGTACAAGGCCGAGTAGGCCGATTTTGACCGAGTTTGACCGATTAAAAGTCAACAAACCACGTTGACCGCCTAGACCGACTAGGCCGACTACGTCCGACTAGGCGGCGACTAGGCCGACTAGGCACCGAGTACTCCCGAGTAATCCCGAGGCCGACTAATTGAGACCGCCTAGGAGGAAGTCGCCTCGGAGGGGGTCCGAGGACCGAGTACTCGCCGAGTACTCGGCCGAGTAATCCGACTTTTACAACACTGGTTTCAAGAGATAGCTAGGTAAATTAATTATGATCAATGAAGCAATTTCATGAAGTATTTCTTTCATGAAATAATTTGGGAACAGGCAAGATTTAAAATATTTGAAATTTGAAGCAAAAACATCAAACATCAAAGAGAAAACCCAAGACGTTTCAGGTAACATTATTAGAGGGTGTTTGGGATTACGTTTTGAAGTGATTATTTGACTATTGCGTTTGTAAAACACAAATAATCTAAAAATGTGATTATCTGCCTCCAAAACGCAGTTTTGCAGAAGCATGTACCTACGTGTTTTTTTTCAAAACACAGTTTTAAAAACGCAAAATCTATTTTGAAAACGCACACCAAACACCCCTTTAGTAGATACATCCAATTTCTAGAAATTGTCTTTTTGAGTAATTGGCAACACAAGCACCACAACGTACATTACTTAAAATTAGCCAACTTTGACCTCACATCTTTTGTTGACTATGTATTATATATGGTCACTTACTATTTATATGAGGTTACTTATACAAAAACTCCTAGATTATTCTGAATAATAATACTCTCATATTTATTAATACTAGAATGATATCTAAGA
>JARYGA010031669.1:0-41276 GCA_030545235.1 Helianthus tuberosus
AACGCTTTTCGATACCTTATATATTCTAAAGATTAATCAGAATATAGTATCATAATTAAGCAATGTTGTGAGGTTTGCATAGTCAACATAAAGTCACACTTATCTTAAACTCTCATCTTATTTGTTCTAAATATCTGGATTGAAACATTACTAAGATAAAACTAGATGATACCTTACACTTTCACAACTTTTGTCATCATGTAAATGAAAATTTGACAAAAGGAAAATGAGACTTACAAATTTCATCCATTATAACCAAAATTCATGAGAAATCATGACATGGTTAATGAGGATGATTTTTTATCTAATCTCATTCTAAGTGATTTTAAATCATGACGTTATAGCCCTAAATATTACTTGGCTTAAGGAATAAGTATGGGTTCATCATAAGTCATTCATTGACATTCGTGGAACTTATTCCAAATGGAATATTCAGACATAATTCATTTATCATTTAAAGACTATCTACTTGTATCTAAATTTTGTCGCATATGGCCCACGGTCTTAGAAGAAATCTATTCATATATGTACTTACTAAGATTTCTATTAAATATGTCCCTGAGTTTTCTTATGACATCTGGACATTAAAGAAATCAAATAAAGTCTAACATATATATGATAGGTTCCCACGTCACGTACCTCATTGAAACTTCTCTTGTAGCTTTTCTAGAGATATTAAAGATCAGTGGGAGCATTAAGTGTCTTAATAATAACTTGCAATAGTTGCAAGAGGTGGGGGAGTGAAAACTTTATATTACTTCAATTTACACCTCTTGTACAAGACACTGCTCCATTATGACACTGTTCTATCAAAACTTGTCTCCTTAAATCTAAAGCTACTCTTACAAAAGTTTCATTGTTGCTTAATTGTGGGCACACTTAGATTTCTTACCTAAACTAGCATAATCCTCAACAAGAGAAATCACGACTAACGTCATTAACTTGTTTCTCTATTAGAATTTGTTGATCGTTACATATTGACCCTAAGCATGCTAAGTTCCTAAAGTTTTCTAAGGCTAGTGGGAGCAGTCAAGGTCCTTATCATGACTTGCAAGGAATACAAGAGGCGGGGGGAAGAGTGTCATTAAATTTCACTCTGAATTTAACTCCGATTACACCTCTTGTACACCATACTACACCAACTCTTACAAACTTAGAATGAAAATGATAGCAACCTAACCAAGAGCTAATCCATAAAACTGAAACTTCTAATGAACCCAATAATCAACTCAGGAGGTCATCTAGGTTTAAAAACCTACTAACTTTGATGATTACATAACCTCCCTAATGAAGTTGAAATGGACTTTGGAAAAGTTTACCGATCCTGTCTCTTCTAATTAAGCCATTAGCGTCAATCAATCATCTGAATAATGTTTAGGATCTGATTGAATTACCTAAGAGTGTTCATAACTAAACCAAATCCTAATATAAGCGTTAAGACATTCAAAAGCATAATTGATTGTCAAAGGTTGTACTCAGGAAGAGATAAATTATTAAAGAATCTTTATTACAAATCTAACAAAAGATTTCTTTGAGGATCATCACTGTTCTAGTAGCTTATAATAGTTTAAAGCTACATTAGATGAACATTAAAAACAATTTTCCCTAATAAATGGCTTATTTACATGTTCATAAAACAACCTGAAAGTTCCAAACTGAAGGTTAAAGAACACCTTATTTGTAAGACAATAAAATCCATGTATGGGTTAATGCAAACATCATAATGTGATGAAATCTTAACGTAATTATTTTCATCAACAATCAAGTGGATTAATGTACCTGCCTCAAGATGAGTGGGAGCAACTAAATTAAACTTGTCTATATAGATGATATTCTTTTGACAGGTATATGTTACATAAGTCAAAGCATTGTTAACACAAACTTTGATATAATAAATCTCAGAGATATCTCTTACATGATTGATATCATAACATACTGAGATAGACCCAATGGGATATTAGTTCCGTTCCATAAGTTTAACATTAAATGGGTCCTTACATGTGTAACAATCAATACTGCTCTCCTTCAGAGGATAATATGGTAAATGAGATTATTTTTTACGCTTCATTAATTAGAAGCCTTATATAAGTTCAAGTCTATACTCGTTTAGATATTACTCACATTGCAACACACTAGATATGTCTATATTAATGTGAAGCATCTAATGGAGTATTAAAATATCTTTAAAAGAAACGAGAGGCTACAATTTAAAGAAGAAGTGAGAATTAAAACCGGTTTATTACTCTTACTTTGTGATGTTCAAAGATGACAAAATGTAATGTCGGGTATATCTTTATGTCAGCAGACAAAACCTATCTCATGGAGGAGTCATAATAAACTGATAATAACAACCTAAGTTATAACGACATAATATCGTCACTAAATGTTGTTGGAAATATATCAGTGGACTCATAAGTTTATTAACTCCATATAATTAATGTTTTGAAGACTTAGTGTGATAAAGTCAGCTACCATGACTCCTTGAACAGTAACAGTTTGAGAGGTGCTGCATTAAATTTCGATACGCAATTAATTATTCGTTTATGAACGAATTGAGGAAACTAAGTTTTGTATCGAATACATTCATGATATGCTTAAGGATCCTATAACTGAAGGGCTATTACCCATAAGTCTTATTAAGACAGCTAATAGACGGGTATTAATTAATGGTCGTGCGCAATTGCATATCGTACTATGAATGACTAAGTATTAGTTAATTTTTCCTCATCAGTTTGATTTTGTATGTCTCTAAGAATATGTCAAGTCGACATAATGGCATATAGACAAATAAAGTTACAAATCAAACAAAGGGCTTATGTGTATTTTGATCATGACGATTAGGTTTTAAATTAAGGCTATAGTATGATTAATGGGGGTCCTGAGTCGCATAATGATTCAACGGCTGTATTTCTCTGCTATAGTACTTGTTTAAGGCTAAAATGAGTGTTAACTCCTGATCAGGCTTACCTAATACTCATAGTAAATGATTACTCGGCTAAGTGGGAGAATGTAAGATTATATATATTTATTTTATATATAATCTAGTAGCCATTATAATCATTTACATTATATGGATCAAAATATATAACAATCCTATTAAATAATTAGTTGGTAATTGTTGATGGGCCTAATTACCCTTATTAACTAATTAGGGTTTCCTCCTGGGTGCATATATAAGGAGATAATTAGAGGGTTAAAGGGTTAGACTCTAAACACAATAACATCACTCATGAAATCGCCCCTCTCTCCTAACCGAACTCCCTTATTCGGTTTCCCTTACCACCATCATTAGATTGCACCCTAAGGAGGAACCAGACCAAGCTGACAATCATGTCAAACACTGTTGTTGCGTCTCCATCTGGATTCTCTGCTGGCCTGTGCTGATGCAATCAAAGGTATGTTTTCATGTTTTCCATTATATCTAAACAGAACTGATCAACACTGTCAACTCAAATAATAAATACCACGGGTTTCTGTCCCGCGGCTCCTGGACCGGGTCACACCGGGACGGGGGCCGTGACATAAAGTACTAAGCCTATTAAGAACCAACTAAGCCCCTTGACCCTTCTCAAGGAGAAACCTGTGGAACTACCTAGGCTGTTAATCCTACCGGTTATTAGACGCCTTTCCAGTTGTCTAATTATTGTGTAAGTACCCTAATGTTGACCTACTCTTTTCCAATCATATATCGAGGGTAGTTTGAATTAATTAACTTGACTTGATAGACTAATAAAACCGACAGGTCAACTAAGACACGACCTTTTCCAAGGACTATCTAAAGCAATTCGCCGGGTAAGACCTACCAATAGCCCCTCACTTTCCAGGTATTAGTACTAGTAGAACACTAAGACTTAGCAAATTATTACCAATTACTTCTAGGGGTTATCGGCCAATTCTCTCTAAAGAGTTAAGGTTTTCTAACGTGATATAGACACTCACCGAAATCCTATACCCTAAGATGACTCTATATTGTGATAAAGACCATCACTAAGAATCATATGAAGCTAATGATAATAACAAACCAAATCAAAGCATGCATATACATCAAATCATTAAACCAAACTTCTTACAAATCACAATTAATCCATAAAAATCATGCAATTAACAAAAACGGTAAAAACTTCATATTAATCCATTCATCAAGTCTAGGTGACTTAAAAGTTTAGCCAAGCATGTTAAAACGTGAAAACAAATCAAAGATGTCTAAACATGAATTCATCATAACAAGTTTCGTAAGAAAAGTTGAAACAAAGAACTAGAAAACCCGATTAGATCTTCAAGTCTTCTTCTCCAAACTCATACCGATGATTCCTAGGCTTCAAAATCTCTGAAAGTGCTCCAAGAATGCTCAACAATCGCCCCCAAGATGTCCCAAGTTCGTCCCTAAGTTTTTTTTCCAAGTTTAAGATCAATATATATCACTTTCCATAACAACCCCTTATTATTTTCGTAAAAATATGCCAGCTACGTCCTCTAGCGGGGCGCCACCCACTTAGGGAATGGGTGGCGGGGCGCCACCTTGTTTTTTACACGTATAACATCCTTCAGTCTCTCGCCGGGTGCTAGAGACTTCTCACGGGGTGCCAGAGAGTGATTTTTCAGCTTTTTAACTCTATTTCAACTTCCCGACCTTTCCAACATGCTCCAAGACTTGACTTTTCAATATTTTAACTCGTTTTACTCGGTTTCCAGCAACTTTAAACATCAAGACCTGCGAAACACAATTTTATCAATAGTATGCATATTCTAACGAAAAACAAAACTAAATACAACGAAAACTATACAAACTGTACACGAATAAAGGATGTATTTTGCAATACATCAAGTATTGTTATCTTTCTAAGTTCTCTTTGTAGGACCAGTGCGCGGTCGCGCAAGGTCTAAAGATAGTTAGAAGGATGAGGTTGTGGTATGGTTCCAAGTACTCGAAGCAAGGTTTTTGGGACCTTACCCCTTCAAGTCTCCCCAGTCTAGTGTTGCTCTTATGCAAATAAGTGGAGCACTGGACTATTTGAGGAATGGGTGCTTTTGCTGTATAGTTTTTGGCGCGAAAGTAGAGAATCTTCTTGGGAAAGAGACTGTTACTCATTATTATGATTTTAAAAACGGAAATCTTGTTGAAGAAGATTTGCAAAAAAAAAATTTCTTTACTCTGAACCGTTTACTTGAGGAGAATCTTGTTTAATCATGATCTGACTTTTATTACGTCATTTATGAATAAAAAATGTATATACGTAGTACCTTTTCATCTTCTTACTGACCTGTAGCCTTTGGGATGTGTGCAGACGTTGTCAGAATGTATTTAATGGGATATGACGTTATCGTGGCAGCGCCGTTTCAAATGGAGGTGATTTGATAGTTAATCATCACGATTTCTGCTTTCCCTCTTATCGATGCTGGCGTTGCTTTATATATACAAGTAGAAATTGTAAACTCTTACCAGATTTGGCGACATGAGACCTAGGCGACAATCTCGTTCTCGGAGACTTTTGGAAGTCTTGAAAGTTTTCGAAGCTGCCGAAGGTTTGCTTCTTCTCGTCGGCTCACCGCCGAAAGAGGATACCGGAGATGGAGAACCCTCTAGTTCCGTCCCTCATAAGTCTACGGACATAGGTTGTGGTTTCCTTCGTTCTGGGGGTGCTGATGATGAAAGGGTTATCCGGTTATCTGCTGATGCCCTGCTCCAACGTTTTTCGGTTAACCGAAAAAGTCAATGCTTGATAGTATATCAACGGCGTCGGAACTGGTGCTCTTCTGTACCTCCTGCCGGAAATCAGGTGATACTAGCTGCTGATGGTGATAATGGGCTGACTGTTCATCCCCCCCTGTTAGGGTTTTAAGGGGAAGTACTGTATACCTCTGCCGAGGTTCTAGCTATGTTCCCTGGTGTTTAATTGTTAATGTTGTTTTGATACACCGTCGTGTGTTGTAAAGTTTGTTAATGTGCTTCATTGCACAACTTTTTGATGCATTGTTATGCATATATGTTTTCTGTTAGTGATGTACATTGTGTTTAAATTAAAATATATTGCATGTATATAATTACTTTGTTTAGGTAAAGCGAATAACAATGGTATTGTGCTCATGTGTGAACGTAGGTCTGGACTATGCGTGGGGCTTGTGCCCGTTAGACCATTCATGAGGTGTACAATGTTTCACCATATTGTTTTCGCGTGTACCAAAAGGAATTATATGCAATTTATAATAAACAATAAAATGTGTAAAGATAATCATTGTATTGATAAGGCGCATGGCCGATGGATACAAAGTGAATAATTAGAATAAATACATTGCCTGGTAAGTGTCCAGTCTTCTGTGCCGAATGGCTTGGCTTGGTCACATGTAGCACCTGCGCAGCTGCTGCGCGTTCCAAGTGAGAGGAACGTCTGTTCGGTCAAGCCTCTTTAATGTGTACGCTCCTTTGCCCAGGACTTCATTGATAATGTAGAGTCCTTCCCATTTAGGTGCTAATTTGCCTGGCTTTTCCGCATTGGACGCTTCATTGTCGTGCAGGACGAAGTCTCCTGGGACGAAGGTGCACACGTGTAGTATTTCTCTAATTTGGATTTATATCTTGCTTCTGCGATGGCTGCATTCTCGCGCCTTTCTTTGAGAAGATCCAGATCCATCCTTCTTTCTTTTTCATTATCTTGCTTTTCAATGGCGATCACGCACGGTGATGGGAGGCCGATCTCTGCTGGTATTACTGCCTCCGAACCATATACAAGGCTAAATGGGGTTTCCCCCGTACTGGTCTTTGGCATGGTACGATGGGCCCATAAGATGCTGGGGAGCTCATCGACCCATCCTCTACGCGCGGTCCCTAATTGTGCCTTGATGCCATCAACTATTTGCTAATTCACACTTTCGACCTGCCCATTTGCTTACGGGTGCGCCATAGAGGCAAAACTGTGCTCGATGTTCATTTCTTTAAACCACTTCTGGAGGTGTTCCGAGGCAAAGTTTATGCCGTTGTCGAAAATGATGCGTAATGGTAACCCGAATCGGCAGATAATATGTTCCCATATGAATTTGCGGATTACCATTGTTGTGGTTGAAGCTAATGCCTTAGCCTCCACCCACTTGGTGAAGTAGTCAACTTCCACAACGATGAATTTAACTGTGCCTGGCGCGTCATGGAATGGGCCGATGAGGTCGATACCCCATTGTTGGAAAGGCCAGGCCGAGGTGACCGGAACTAGAGGATTTTTTGGCACGTGGCGCAGACATGCTGCGCATTTGCGCAATAGTTCCACTGCATCCACATGCATCCCTGGCCAATAATAGCATGTGTTCATTATCTTTGCTACTACCATGCGTGGTCCAGCGTGAATCCCACATAATCCTTCGTGGATTTCTCTGACAAAGTATTGTGCATCCGTTTTATCGACACAACGTAGGAGTGGACCCATGAATGATTTTCGGTATAAGATACTGTAACAACTCTCGCCAAAATTTTTATTTCTTATTTTATTAACGTCCAATAGGAAACCCTAATTGAGAGCCCCAAGTAGTATGGCATGACCCATAAATTTTTCAGAACAATCGAAACTAGGATCAGGGCCCCTAAAACTCAAGGGGGTATCCCCTAATTGATAATTATCTTCAAAATTCATTGTAAAACATGAATTTCGTTGAATGTTGACTCACCAGGGCTATGTTAGACACGAGGCTACCCTAGCCTAAAAGTGGAGCCGTCGCGCCACACACCAGGACCAGGTGGGTCTGGCGCGCCACGCGAGGGAGGCCAAAAATCAGTATATGATGCAGGGATTTGGCACTTGCATGGCTGTCTTGTTACGACGTGAAAATTCATTTTCTACGTTACTTTGTGCTCTGATCTTTCTAAAACCAATCAAAATCTCGACCCTCTGCTGCGACAACAGGGTAATAACTCGATCACTGCTACGATACAATGTCCGGTCGATTGAACCGATCCGATGGATGTTTAAGTGCTGCTTGAATTAAGGCTATACTTTGTTATTCGTCGTGAGGGTTTTGATTTCGTGAGCTTATCATAAATGTTGTATTAAGTTACTGACCTAGTTTCGTGTGCATTGTTATTTAACTAGGCTACAAGGCTAAATCAGTAGGCAAGGTTCTGTCCAATTAAACTTGCAATGTGAGTCATTCTCTTTTTATCAAAACTGTTTCCAAAACCCTATTTATTTCCAAAGTTATAATTACAGGGATTAAGTCTTTGTAATCTTCAATTACTGCCGGTATGTGGGGTTTTGTATACATTACTTGATACACGTCACCATTGGACAACGGGTTAGCCAATGGGTGATCTGACCATAGCCACAGATACAGTCGAGTGACAAATATCGATTTGGGGTAATTGGTTGATAGAAACAATATAATCACCCTTAATACTGTAAATTATAACAATGTGTCATTTCGTACAAATTGAGTGACTCGCAAGTATTTCCCCGCTGATAAAATCTTTTTAAACATGTTTCCGGTGACTTACTGTGAATCAGGAAAAGTGCATCGTAGCACTACCAGCTTGGATAAAGTGGCTCAGTAAAATAAATGAACATGTTTTTATAAAACAGGGATTGCCCAATGAAATTTCCTTTATTGTAAATTATGGGTGTTGTCCCCAAAATGTGAAATAAAATAATTGGGTATTTTCAATTTAAAAGATCCTGTTTAAATTTCCGCTGCCAATTAAACAATACCACAGGTTTCTGTCCCACGGCTCCGGAAACGGGTAAAACCGGGTCGGGGGTCGTGACAGAAAAATGTGGTATCAGAGCCACTAATTTAAGCCAATTAAGTATTTAGAAATACTTAATTTTTCTGATTGCCACTCTGTGTGTTCTGTGAAAAATTTAATTTAATACACAAAATTTTAACTTAAATTTGTGCATGTTTCTTCATGTGTGCTAACAGCATGAATGAACTGTCGAAGGCACTCCGAAATTTTACTATCCATAGTACCGATATGGATACCACCGGAAACCCATCCGGCTATCTGGCAGATACAGAGGAACCACTGACATTCCAGGCCCAGGAAAAACCAAAGCTGAAAAAGAGAAGGAGAATCTTGGATTGGAAACATGGGCGTAGGAAGAAACCAGCTGTACAGAAGATTAAAAAGACTGAGGATCCAAAGGATAAAGGGAAAGGAAAAGAGATCGGGGAAAGTTCCGGGCAAGCCCAGGAAATGCCACCATGGGAGGAGCTGGATCGCAAATTGGCAAATTGTCACCTCATCGGACCTACCGATGAAAACCTCTTCAATTACTCTGCTGAATCCCAAGTTCCAGTTAATTTGAAACCGGCTATCCTAGATCCTATTGTCAATCCCCGACCTGTTATCGGCCAGCTGGAGGAATGGTGG
Organism: Helianthus tuberosus; assembly: GCA_030545235.1. Classification (NCBI taxonomy): domain Eukaryota; kingdom Viridiplantae; phylum Streptophyta; class Magnoliopsida; order Asterales; family Asteraceae; genus Helianthus; species Helianthus tuberosus. The sequence continues at coordinate 9,350 of JARYGA010031669.1, forward strand.
ACAAACGACTGGCAGTTTCATAATTTTATGAATAATCCCAACGTCTATTTTCCCCAATTTGACCATGAGCCTGCACCAAACCCACCTATGAGCACAGAAAACTTGGCTGAACTCCGTCATTATGGCGAGGAGCTGGTGGAGGAAAGAAACAGAATTAGGTATGTGGGGGAGAGAATAACATGGAAATACGACGAGAGGGAGCGTCGTTTTTTAGGGGGGCAGTCATCTGTGGTTGTGTGTTTAGTAATAATATAATAATAAAATAACAATAAATAATAAAAATATAATCATGTAAAATAACTTAAAATAAAACTTTTGTAATATAACTGGTGTGTATCGATGCATACTAATATATATAAAAATATGAAGGTCGCAAAGTCGACGATTTTGGCTATACGTGTTGATATGATTATGTGCGATTGCTTTATTGGGTTTGGCTGTCATTTAATTGTGATAATAATTTATATTGTTAATTATTATTCAGATGGAAAATGCGGAACACCAACCAGTCAATGAAGTTAATCAATCTGAACAAAACAATGAAGATCACTTTCTTAATAGGCAAGATATAGAAAACATTGTTGCCCAGGGAATAGCCAATGCTATCCCGGCAATCGTCGCTGCTGTTAAAAATCCTGTCGAGCCTTCGCAAGTCAACCCCAGTAAATGCACGCGCGACGATAATTTCAGTAACAGTGTTAACGGAGGCGGAAATAATGACAACAACGTGATTCAAGCCCCGATACTTAAGAAAATGAAAGTTGCAACACCTGGTTGCACTTATAAGGAATTTCTTGCCTGTAAACCCGTGGAATTTGCCGGCAATGAAGGGGCAACAGCTGCACTGCGTTGGTTGGAGAAAACCGAGGCAGTAATTAAAATAAGTAAATGTACCGAGGAGGATAAGGTCATGTATGCTTCTCACATTTTCAAGGAAGGGGCATTAGAATGGTGGAACACGGTACTGCAAGCCAAGGGAAGCGACATGGCTTATGCCATTAGTTGGGAAGAATTTAAGCGATTAATGGAAAGGAAATTTTGCCCTGAATATGAAAAGGAACAAATGGTGAATAAGTTCCTAAGCCATCGAATGGTAGATGTTGACTGTCGAGGGTATACTTCCAAATTCTTCGAATATGCCAGAATTGTACCAACTCTGGCTTCGCCAGAACCTGTACTTATTTCTTGCTATATTTGGGGTTTGATTAGTGAAATTCGTGATATCGTCAAAGCTGCGAGACCCCGCACAATTGACGATGCGGTGGAATTAGCTAATACCCTGACCGACGGACCGGTACGTACGCGAGAAGAAAACAGGAAAAAGGAATTAGCCCACAAGATTACCCAAGGGTTCCGTGGAGGTAATCTTTTCAAGAAAAAGGGAACTGGGCAATCTTCCACCCCGCCATTCTGCAGAAACTGTAAAAAGAAACATTTTGGAAGATGTAATGAAATCTGCAACTTCTGCAAAGCTTTGGGGCATCGAGAGGAGTAGTGCAGAAAGAAAACAAGGATCTGCTACAATTGCGATGAAGCTGGACATTTGAGGCCAGAATGTCCTAAACTAGTCAAACCAGCTGACAATAAGGCCAAACCTGCGGAAGGAGCTACGAAGAAAAACGCAAGAGCCTTTCAGCTGACAACCCAAGAAGCAGATCTGATTCCAGACGTGATTGCTGGTACGTTCCTAGTTCACGATGTTTATGCGAAAGTATTATTTGACTCTGGTGCAAGCCAAAGTTTTATAAATACTTCATTCTGTCAATCTCTTAAGCTACCCTTAACCACACTTAGGCAGATTTATACGGTAGAAACGGCCGACGGAAATTCTGTTAACATAAATTAGGTTCTTCAAGAAGGAAAGATAGAACTTTCAGGCCATAAATTTTCTGCTAATCTTTTACCCATGAATTTAGTTGGATTCGATGTTGTGTTAGGAATGGATTGGTTAGTAGCCAACCATGCTCGAATCCTCTGTGATAAGAATTCCATAGAAATTCATACACCCACAGGAGAAGTAATTATGATTACAGGAGATAAGTCGCGCAAACCCTTAAAGTTCATTTCGGTAATGAAAGTTGCTAGTTATGAGCGAAAACAAGGAATAGTGTATATGATTTCGGTAATCATTAACCCTAAAAGTAAGGAACTTAAGGAAATTCCTGTAGTCTCAGAATACCCGGATGTATTCCCGGAAGAACTATCAGGATTACCGCCAGATAGGGAAGTAGAATTTAGAATTCATCTAATTCCTGGAACTACACCAATAGCCAAGGCACCCTATCGGCTAGCACCCACCGAAATGTTAGAATTGAAAAAGCAGTTAGATGAATTGCTAAGTAAAGGATTCATACAACCTAGTTCATCCCCTTGGGGAGCACCGGTGTTGTTTGTGAAAAAGAAGGATGGTTCGATGCGAATGTGTATCGATTATAGGGAATTGAATAAGGTTACAATTAAGAATCGATACCCGTTACCTAGGATTGACGATCTTTTTGATCAACTCCAAGGAGCTAGATATGTTTCTAAGATAGATTTACGCTCCGGATATCACCAGTTGAAGGTACAAGAAGAAGACATACCTAAAACCGCTTTCAGAACTAGGTATGGTCACTACGAGTTTACAGTCATGCCATTTGGACTAACGAATGCTCATGCAGCTTTTATGGACATGATGAATAGAATCTGTAAACCGTACTTGGATAAATTTGTGATTGTCTTCATTGACGATATACTTATTTATTCCAAAAGTCAGGAAGAGCATTGTGAGCACCTACGAGCACTCTTAACTTTGTTAAGAAAAGAAAAGCTTTACGCCAAATTCTCGAAGTGTGAATTTTGGCTGCAAGAAGTGCAATTTTTAGGACACATGGTGAATCACGAAGGTATTCACATAGATCCTTCCAAGATAGAAGTGATCATAAACTGGAAAGTCCCGCAATCAGCTATGGAAGTTAGAAGCTTTCTAGGATTAGCTGGGTACTATAGGCGCTTCATTAAGGATTTCTCTAAGATAGCAGTGTCGTTAACTAAGCTAACCTGTAAAGCAGTTTAGTTTGAGTGGGGACCTAGGCAAGAAGAGGCTTTTAAGATTTTAAAGCAAAAGTTAACCAATGCCCCAATTCTTGCCTTACCAGAAGGGACTAAAGATTTTGAAGTTTACTGTGATGCTTCTAAGCTAGGATTAGGAGGTGTGGTAATGCAACGCAAAAAGGTAATTGCGTATGCTTCAAGGCAATTGAAAAAGCACGAAGAAAATTATACGACTCATGATTTAGAATTATGAGCAATAATTTTTGCCCTTAAGATTTGGAGACACTATCTGTATGGAAGTAAGTTTACAGTCTATACAAATCATAAGAGTTTAAGATACATATTTGGGCATAAAGAATTAAATATGAGGTAAAGAAGATGGATGGAAATTTTAAGTGATTACGACTGTGATATTCAATACCACGAAGGAAAAGCAAATGTAGTTGCAGATGCCTTAAGTCGTAAGTATCATGAAAAGCAAAATCGAACTCGTGCCCTTAGATTAAATCTATAGATAGATTTAATGGAACAACTGAAGAACGTCCAAGAAACAGCAATCAAGGATGATGCTGAAGGAATGAAAGGAAGAATAAAAGAATTGGAGCAAGGGGCTGATGGAATTTGGAGATTTCACAAGAAAAGGATCTGGATACCTAAGCAAGGAGAATTAAGAAATAAGATTTTAGAGGAAGCCCGTAAATCTAGGTATACCATGCATCCTGGAAATAATAAGATGTACCAGGATTTAAGAAATAATTTCTGGTGGATAGGAATGAAAAAGGACATAGCTAAATATGTATCTAAGTGTCTAACTTGTTCGCAAGTTAAGGCTGAACACCAGAAACCTTCAGGATTGCTCCAACAACTAGAAATGCCTGTTTGGAAATGGGAACTAATAACAATGGATTTTGTTACTAAGTTGCCTAAAACTAGGAAAGGTAACAACGCGATTTGGGTAATTGTGGATCGATTAACCAAATCAGCTCATTTTCTGCCCATAAAAGAAACCTTTAGCATGGAAAGATTAGCAAAGTTATACATAGATGAGATAGTATCCTTACATGGAGTTCCTCTCTCCATAGTATCAGATAGGGATAGTCGTTTCACCTCGCACTTTTGGACAAGTTTCCAAGAAGCAATGGGGACCCGATTAAACTTGAGTACTGCATATCATCCCCAAACAGACGAACAGAGTGAAAGGATGATCCAAACCTTGGAAGACATGCTCAGAGCATCTACAATAGATTTTGGGGGAAACTAGGATAACCACCTACCCTTAATTGAATTCTCCTATAACAATAGTTATCATGAAAGTATCGAAGCTTCCCCGTTCGAAGCACTGTATGGACGAAAGTGTAGAACTCCAGTTTGTTGGGCAGAAATAGGAGAAAGTCAATTATCAGGTCCTGAAATCGTACAGGAAACCACCGACAAAATAACTCAAATTAAGGAAAGACTGAAAACGGCTCGAGATCGCCAGAAGAGTTATGCCGACAATCGACGCAAGCCGCTAGAATTTCAAGTGGGAGACAAAGTACTCTTAAAAGTTTCTCCTTGGAAAGGAGTAGTTCGGTTCGGTAAGAAAGGAAAGCTAAGTCCAAGGTACGTAGGACCCTTCCCAATAATCCAGCGAATAGGACCAGTTGCCTACCGCTTACAACTACCAGAAGAGGTAGCTGGGGTACATGACGTGTTTCATGTATCCAACCTCAAGAAATGTTTATCTGACGAATCCCTATTAGTACCTCTTCAAGATATAGAGGTAAATGAAAAGTTAAAATTTGTAGAGAAACCACTTCAGATAGAAGACAGAAAGGTCAAGTTTCTCAAGCATAAAAGACTAGTACTGGTCAAAGTCAAGTGGGATTCAAAGAGAGGACCTGAGTACACTTGGGAACTGGAATCAGATATGAAGCGAAAGTATCCCCACTTGTTCCAGTAAATCTCGAGGACGAGATTTTAATTAAGGTGGGGAGGATGTAACAACTCTCGCCAAAATTTTTATTTCTTATTTTATTAACGTCCAATAGGAAACCCTAATTGAGACCCCCAAGTAGTATGGCATGACCTATAAATTTTTCAGAACAATCGAAACTAGGATCAGGGCCCCTAAAACTCAAGCGGGGTATCCCCTAATTGATAATTATCTTCAAAATTCATTGTAAAACACGAATTTCATTGAATATTGACTCACCAGGGCTATGTTACACACGAGGCTACCCTAGCCTAAAAGTGGAGCCATCGCGCCACGTGCCAGGACCATGTGGGTCTGGCGCACCACGCGAGGGAGGCCAAAAATCAGTATATAATGCAGGGGTTTGGCACTTGCATGGCTGTCTTGTTACGACGTGAAAATTCATTTTCTACGTTACTTTGTGCTCTGATCTTTCTAAAAACAATCAAAATCTCGACCCTCTGCTGTGACAACAGGGTAATAACTCGATCACTGCTTCGATACAATGTCCGATCGATTGAAACCGATCCGATGGATGTTTAAGTGCTGCCTGAATTCGGGCTATACTTTGTCATTCGTCGTGAGGGTTTTGATTTCGTGAGCTTATCGTAAATGTTGTATTAAGTTACTGACCTAGTTTCATGTGCATTGTTATTTAACTAGCCTACAAGGCTAAATCAGTAGGCAAGGTTCTGTCCAATTAAACTTGCAATGTGAGTCATTCTCTTTTTATCAAAACTGTTTCCAAAACCCTATTTATTTCCAAAGTTATAATTACAGGGATTAAGTCTTTGTAATCTTCAATTACTGCCGGTATGTGGGGTTTTGTATACATTACTTGATACCCGTCACCATTGGACAACGGGTTAGCCAATGGATGATCTGACCATAGTCACAGATACAGTCGAGTGACAAATACCGATTTGGGGTAATTGGTTGATAGAACAATATAATCACCCTTAATACTGTAAATTATAACAATGTGTCATTTCGTACAAATTGAGTGACTCGCCAGTATTTCCCCGATGATAAAATCTTTTTAAACATGTTTCAGGTGACTTACTGTGAATCAGGAAAAGTGCCGCGTAGCACTACCAGCTTGGATAAAGTGGCTCAGTAAAATAAATGAACATGTTTTTGTAAAACAGAGATTGCCCAATGAAATTTCCTTTATTGTAAATTATGGGTGTTGTCCCCAAAATGTGAAATAAAATAATTGGGTATTTTCAATTTAAAAGATCTTGTTAAAATTTCCGCTGCCAAATTAAACAATACCACGGGTTTCTGTCCCACGGCTCCGGAAACGGGTAAAACCGGGTCGGGGGCCGTGACAGATACCGTCTGCCATTTCGTAGTTCAGCGCTTCGTTTTGGATCTTCCTAGCTTCCGCTTTTCTTTCTGGAAGTTTTCCATGCTGCAGAAACATAATGATAGAGGATATCCAGGATGGACTACCAACCTCGATGATGTTCACTTGCCGTAGAGGAACAGATGGGTTAGATAATACCTCTATGCGGACTTCTTTTGCAAGATGTTTGAAACTGGTGGCGGCCAGCTTGCCCAGTGTGTCCGCATGTTTATTTTCACTTCTATTTATGTGGACTATCTTGAACGTTTGGAACTGGCTGATAAGCATTCGTGCTTGCTCCAAATATAAAGCCATGGCTTCGCCTTTGGCATCGTAATGACCATTGACTTGTTCTGCCACTAGCTTGGAATCGACATGTGCTTCGAGGTTCTTCGTTGTAACACCCCGTGTTTCGAAAGTCAAAGTCAAGATTGAAGTCAAAGGATTGCTAATTGCGATCTGTCACTCCTTGCTCAACTACTGTTTTGACTTCTTTGACTTGTAATCGAATCTATTTATTTATTTGCTTTAGTTGTATTATGTGGAGTATAAATCAATAATCGAGGATTAATCGCATATTAATCGCACGTTTAGTCGATTTATCGCTAATCGCTATCGCATCGCAACTCGAATTATGTGTTCTGGATATTGCTTTACGAGTGTGTTGTAATTATGTGTTACTTGTACATGTTATGTTTATGTTGAAGTGTTAATCACTATCACAATCGCAATCTATCGCATCGCAATCGAATCGCAAACGCTAAACACAAGTTAATTATAGTGATTGTATGATAGATATAGTAGTTATGTCATTTGTGTAACTAATGGGTAATACTATCGCACCGCTCACTCAAATCGCATCGCAAAGCTCAACGCGCGAATCGAAACGATAAAACTCATCGCGCCCAATACTAGGATCGAGTGGCCAACTGATCGAGTGGCCATCCGATCGGATTGCCATCCGATCGGGTTGTCACCCGATCGACCAGACACTCCACCACTTTCCTTTTTGGGAAACCCTATAAATACCCACCTGTCACATCATTTGTGGTGTGACAGCTCCCTTGTTCGACCAGCCGACCTCTAGCTCTCATTTCTCTCGATTTCTCTCGATTCTTGTAAGTTTCCAACCTAAATCTTGTACTTCTATGATCTACACACACTTCTTCATCATTTTCACCTTTGAATCTCAACTTTTAACCGTGAAATCACTGGATTTGAGGTGTTCTAGGGTGATGTCATCATGGGGTTCTTATGAACTTCAAAGTTTGGCCTCATTCCACCAAGGACAACTTAGATCTGAAGGATTTCCACAAGATTAACCAATCTTTTTGCATAGATCTACACTTATTCATGGTTAAAAGGATTGAAAGAAGGTTTTCCAACGTTCTTTCAACTCTTTTACACTCAGTCCACTCAAACCCGATAGAATCGGAGCTCATTCTGATCTTCTACTCTTTATTAGTGATGGGTTAGTTCCAGATCTGAATTCTATCCGAGAGATAATTGATTTCGGGTTTGAACATGAACAACCATCTCGAACCGTGAACTGGCCGGACTAGGGTGGTAACGTTCGATCGGGTCACTTGGGTCGATATGGGGTTCCTGTTGTTTAAGCAAGTTATTATAACGTCCCGTTCAAGACTGCAAAACTTCAAACAGAATCAAGTGTCAAGACGATCAGATCATTGGGGTAAATTGTCATCCGATCGGATTGCCATCCGATCGACCGGCCATCCGATCATGTTGCACCTGGTTCCACACTTAAACTTTTTATTCAAAACTTTCAGGGATCTGAACGTCGAACGGATTACCGTCCGATTGGATTGCCATCCGATCGTGTGATGTTTGGGACCTTGATACTTAATCAATTTTCAATAGGTTCAATGCATACGGATTGCCACCCGGTCGGATAGCCATCCGATCGAGTGACCATCCTGTTGTGAACTTGTTCTCAACTAAGAAGCCTCGCCAATCGGATCGCGGTTCGATCGAACCGTCGTCCGATCGACCGACCGACCTGAAGGGTAGAGATACTTCTCTATTGTTGTCCAATGGTAACGTACTGTCATCCCGACTTACTACTCGCAGTAGTAAATTTTGTATACAAAACCCCAACATACCGGCAGTAATTGAAGAACTACAAAGACTCAATCACCGCTTAATCACATTGTAAAACATTTAAGGTTTTGTAAAATATTACAAAAAGGTTAACAAAAATTGGATAAACTCACATTGCTATCTTAGACTTCGTGTAAGGGTTTCCTGGGTATAATCTATAATTTACACAAACATACATAGGTTAGTATCATAACCCTTTTGAAAATATTAATGATACCCTCCCCGAGACGGTATTCCAACAACTACATCGGGCAGAACCACGACAGTTGTTACGGAACCCTAAATCAATCGGGCAGCGTATCTAGTACGAAACTGGGGTTATAATACATACAACGGAGCAGAACCTCGCTAATTAGGGGGTATAATACCAGCTTTCTATGCCTAATATTTCAGAATTTGAGATACAGAAACGTTTGTGAGTGAATTGAGTTGAAGCCCGAGGCCTCCTTTATATAGTTGTTGAACTTAACTCTCACGCGGCCCGCGTAAAAGATAAGCGGGTCTTACGTGGCCCGCGTACTAGCCCGGGTAGGGTTTAGGTGATCCGGGTCATCGCCTAGACTCGCCATGATGTCGACACATGTCGGCCTATGGTGTCTCTGCGTTGTTAATCTCACGCGGCCCGCGTAGGTGTTAAGGTGAGCTTACGCGGCCCGCCTTAACTTAAAATTCCACCAGAATCAAGTTTCAGCCTTGATACCGCCCGCGTGAGTGTTGGGGTGGGTCTACGCGGCCCGCCTCAGCTTAAAAGTCAGATTTTTATTTAATTTAAATACTATTTAATGTATATCGGGATCGGTTTTCACATACGGGGTGTAATTAAAGACATATTGAGACATTTTAAAATATACTAGGGTGTCAGAAATATTATGAGGGTGTTGGTTTTATCGAGGATTGTTACATTCTCCCCACCTTGTTTTTAGAGCGCGTCCTCGAGATCTACTGGAATAAGTACGGAATTTTCATTTGTATTTCAGATTCAAGTTCCCATGTGTACTCAGGTCCTCTTTTGGAGTCCCGATTCACTTTGACCAGAATTAATCTCTTGTGCTTGAGATTCTTGACTTTCTTGTCTTCAATCTGTAGAGGTCTTTCTACAAACTTGAGTTGTTCATTTACCTCTATATCCTTAAGAGGTACTATCAGTGATTCATCAGCTAAGCATTTCTTGAGATTAGATACATGAAACACATCATGTATTCCTGCCATTTCCTCTGGCAGTTGTTGCTGATAGGCTACAGGTCCTATTCTTCTAATAATCTTAAAAGGTCCAATACACCTGGGACTTAGCTTTCCTCGTTTGATGAATCTTACTACTCCTTTCCAAGGAGAGACTTTTAACAATACCTTATCTCCTATTTGAAATTCCAATGGCTTGCGTCTGTTATCGGCATAGCTTTTCTGTCGATCACGTGCTGCTTTCAGTCGTTCCTTGACTTGAATAATCTTGTCGGTTGTTTCTTGCACTATCTCAGGTCTAGATAGTTGCTTTTCCCCAATTTCTGCCCAACAGACTGGGGTTCGGCACTTTCGTCCATAAAGTGCTTCGAATGGTGCAGCATTGATACTTGTGTGATAACTGTTATTATAAGAAAATTCTATTAACGGTAAGTGATCGTCCCAATTACCTCCGAAATCAATTACACAAGCTCTAAGCATGTCCTCCATTGTCTGAATTGTCCTTTCGCTTTGTCCATCCGTTTGAGGATGATAAGTTGTGCTCAACTTTAACTTGGTTCCCATTGCCTTTTGGAAACTTGTCCAAAAATGAGAGGTAAATCGGCTATCTCTATCATAAACAATTGATAAAGGAATGCCATGTAAAGAAACAATTTCATTTACATACAACTTAGCTAACTGTTCCATACTGAAAGTTTCCTTCATTGGTAGGAAATGAGATGACTTAGTTAGCCTATCTACAATCACCCAGATTGTATCATTGTCTTTCTTTGTTTTGGGTAATTTAATAACAAAATCCATTGTTATTAATTCCCATTTCCACACTGGCATTTCTAACTGTTGTAGAAATCCTGAGGGTTTCTGATGTTCAGCTTTAACTTGTGAACAAGTTAAACATTGAGAAACATAGGCTGCTATATCCTTTTTCATTCCTATCCACCAGAAATTTTTCCTTAAATCCTGGTACATTTTATCATTTCCTGGATGCATCGTATATTTAGACTTATGGGCTTCTTCTAATATACGATGACGTAGGTTTCCTAATTTAGGTATCCACATTCTCTTTTCATGGAATCTTCGAATTCAATCTGTTCCTTGTTCTAATTCTTTTAGCATACCTTTTAATTTTTCAGCATCATTCTTGATTACTGATTCTTGTGCTTTTCTTATCTGGTCATTTAAATCTACTTGCAGATTTAATTTAAGAGAACGTACCCTTTTTGGCTTCTCATGATACTTTCGGCTTAAAGCATCTGCCACTACATTTGTTTTTCCTTCATGATACTGGATATCACAATCATAATCACTAAGCATCTCCATCCAGCGTCTTTGTCTCATATTCAATTCCTTTTGCTTGAAAATATACCTTAAACTCTTATGATCAGTGAATACAGTAAACTTACTACCATATAAGTAGTGTCTCCAAATCTTAAGAGCAAAAATTATAGCTCCAAATTCTAAATCATGGGTTGAATAATTCTCTTCATGATTCTTAAGTTGTCTAGATGCGTAAGCTATAACCTTTTGTCGTTGCATTAATACACATCCATAACCTAATTTAGAAGCGTCACAATAGACTACAAAATCTTCATTTCATTCTGGTAACGCTAATATAGGTGTATGGGTTAATCTTTGCTTAAGGATTCTAAATGCTTCTTCTTGTTTAAATCCCCATTCAAACTTAACAGATTTACAGGTTAGCTTAGTTAAGGGAATGGCTATTCTAGAAAAATCTTGAATAAATCTTCTATAATAACCAGCCAATCTTAAGAAACTTCTAACCTCGGTTGGTAACTCAGGGGTTTTCCATTTAGTAATTGCTTCGATCTTTGTTGGATCCACATGAATTCCTTCATGATTAACTAAATGTCCGAGAAACTGTACCTGTTCTAACCAAAACTCGCACTTGGAAAATTTAGCGTAAAGCTTTTCCTTTCTTAATAAACTTAAAAGTGCGTGCAAATGTTTTGCATGATCCTCTTTATTCTTAGAATAAATAAGAATATCATCTATGAAAACAATTATGAATTTATCCAAATATGGCTTACATATTCGGTTCATCATGTCCATAAATGTAGCTGGGGCATTGGTTAAACCAAATGGCATGACAGTAAATTCATAATGACCGTACCTTGTTCTAAATGCGGTCTTAGGAATGTCCTCTTCCTGTACCTTTAATTGATGATATCCTGACCTTAAATCGATTTTAGAGAAAAATCGAGCTCCTTGTAGTTGATCGAACAGATCATCGATTCTCGGTAATGGGTACCGATTCTTAATCGTAACCTTGTTCAATTCACGGTAGTCAATGCACATACGCATTGATCCATCCTTCTTTTTAACAAACAGTATCGGCGCTCCCCATGGCGACGAACTTGGTTGTATAAATCCTTTCTCCAACAATTCGTCTAATTGTTTCTTTAATTCTTGCATTTTTGCAGGTGCTAAACGGTACTGTTCCTGGTATTAAATGGATTCTGAATTCAATTTCCCTATCTGGAGGTTGCCCTGGCAATTCTTCTGGAAATACATCTGAAAACAGAGATACTACTGGAATATCCTTTAAATCCTTTCCTTTAGTGTTAGTGATTATGGAAATCAAATACACTATAGAACCTTTTCTTATATAACTTGCAGTTTTCATTATAGAGATGAATTTTGTAGATCTAGATGGTTTATCTCCTTTAATTGTGATCGTTTTGCCTTTTGGTGAATTTACTTGGATTGACTTTTGATCACATAAAATACTGGCTTTATTGGTTATTAACCAATCCATTCCTAAAACAACATCGAATCCTGCCAAATTCATGGGATAAAGGTTTGCAATAAATTTTTGATTTAAAATTTCTATTCTTGCTCCCTGCAAGATTTCAGAAATCCTAACGGTTTCTCCATTAGCTGTCTCTACTAAGCATTCTTGTGGTAGTTTAGTTAATGACTGATTTAGAAATTTGCAAAATGATGTATTAATAAAACTTTGGTTTGCACCAGAGTCAAATAATACTTTAGCAAAAACATCATTAACTAAAAACGTACCAGCTATAACATCTGGAATCATTTTGGCTTCATCTGCAGTCAGAACAAATGCTCTAGCATTTTGAGTATTCTTGTTGTTTGTAGCTGGAGCTAATTTTGGGCAATTAGGCTTGATATAACCTTGTTCTCTGCAGTTGTAACATATCATGTTATTAGCCTTCTTCCTGCAATTTTCTTCCTTGTGTCCCGATATTTTGCAAAAGTTACAGGATATAGAGCACCTTCCTGAATGCTTTCTTTTGCAATTCTTACAGTAAGGTGTAGAGGTAGAACCTATATTTTTTCCACGATTAAAATTTCCAGAACGAAATTCTTGTGTGAGCTTCTGGGTTAGGTTCCTCCTTTGATCCTCTTCTCGGGTACGGACTAATTCATCTGTCAAGGTATTTGCTAGTTCTACAGCTTCTTCTATGGTTTGAGGTCTAGTTGCCTTGACTACATGTCTAATCTCTCTGATTAATCCCCAGATATAACGGGAGATTAATACTAGTTCAGGTGAAGCAAGAGTTGGCACTATTCTAGCATATTCGAAGAATAATTTAGTGTATCCCTTACTATCCACACCAGTTATCCTAAGATTTAGGAATTTGTTTGCTATCTGTTCTTTTTCATTGGATGGGCAGAATTTCCTTTCTACCTTGTCCTTAAATTCTTTCCATTCCATATTGTAAGTTCTATCACTTCCTCTTGATTGGAGGATAGTGTTCCACCATTCTAGTGTTGAATTCTGAAATAGATTAGAAGCAAACAATATCTTGTTTTCTTCAGCACACTTACTTATTCTTAAGACTGCCACAGTCTTCTCTATCCAGCGTAGAGTTGCAATGGCCCCTTCGTTGCCCGAGAATTCCATTGGTTTACAAGACCAGAATTATTTATAAGAACAACCGTAAGGCACGGTTCTTCTCCTTTTGGGAATGTGCATTTGAAGTACAGGTCCATTGTTCATGCTGTGTTCTGGTTCGATTGGTCGCTTACTGCTATGCTTACTTTTATTATTCGCTTCTTGAATCGTTTGAATAATAAATGGCATTGCATCTATGATTCCTTGTGCCACTATATGTTGAACAGCACTATTATCCATTTGGTTTCCATTGTTATTTATGCTCGGATTCTCATTAACCACGTTAATGTTACTCTAGTTATCATTATTCAGATTTCCTTGATTTCCTTCGTCGGCCCTCTGAATTTTAAACATTTACTCCATATTAATATCACAAGATAATATTTAATATAGTTAATCACATGACACGCAATCTAGCCAAAAACGTCGATCATTGCGACTTTTACTCTATTTTCATATACTATTATGCATCTATTACACACTAGTACTGAAATAAAAATTACAATACCAACAGAAATAGAATCACACTAATAGTAATAGGCATCCGTACACACATATTTTATTTTATTTTTATTTTTATTTTATTTTATTATATTATACTATTATTACTATTACTATTACTGTTTCCTTTATCACATCATGGATATGGATTTATCCAAAAATCCATATTGCGCTCATCGTATTTCCATACGAGACACTCTCCCACCTGTCTCATTCTCTCACTGCTCTCTAAAATTTCCTCCCCAAAAGTCCTAAGTTCTTGTACGTTTTCTGCACTCATTGGGGGTGCAGGTTCTAGGACTGGGTTCGGAATCTGGGGTGCGGGTTCCTGATATAGGGGTGAAAGTGCCTGAAATCGGTAAGGATCTTCTAAGATCTCCCTAATGTAGTTATCATGGTAATAGGGTTCTAAAGGGTCCATATCTGGATAGGCTCCTATGTTCTGTATGGGTGTGTCTTCATGTATCGGGTAACGTTGCACAAAGTCCCTATTATCGTCCCACCCGGGGTTGTAATTTGGGTCTAGGGGATTTGGTGCAGGTACCCTAGGTATTTCTTCTGGATTGAAGTCATGCATCTCCACTTGGTTTTCAGGGTTTTCTATCTCCATGGGTTGGTCTGGGATTGGTGGTTGTGAGGCTACTAATTGTTCCAGACTTGGGTCAGCAGCAGTTGTAGCTAGGATATGGAAATTGGCTAGGCTTCTATTAAGCATATCCTGTGTATGGGCATCTGTCTTTCGCTTAACGGCTGCTAAGGCTCTTTGTTGTTGCAACTTTCGCATTCTTTTCCTACGTGCAAAGGCTTCCTTACTGAACCATCCTCGTTTCTTATGAGGGAATGGCTCTTCAGACTGAGCTTTAAAAGCAAACATCCCTTCTTCCTGATCAGCAGAATACCCAGAAAGGGCAGGCTGTGAAGAGGTACCTTCACTCCTAGGTGAATCAGACAACTGACGACACATGTCTGAGGGTCCTTGATTACTCATACTATAAACTAACAAATAGTCAAATAACACAAAACACATAATCACATAAATTTATTTCCTAACACAAAATTTAGCATTTAAGTGTCAGCAGAACACTTCTTTGGCTCAGACCAGTGGCTAGGCTCTGATACCACCTTCTGTCGCAACCCCCGATCCCTTATCTGTCCCGGGAACGGGCGGACGCGAACTCAGATTTTCGGTGGTATCAGTTTGGTTAATTTGGCAGCGGAAATTACATTAGGACCGTAGTTAGGAAATGTTTATCAGAGTAAAACCACCTCATTTGATATTAATAATCACATGGGTAGAACCCAAGTTTCTTATTACAATACATTTATAGGGAGAAACCCTATTTTATTGAATTTAAAACATCGTCTTTTAGGTAACTTTTATAGCCACATTTTTCCCAAGCCTTCAGTGCTCTCCAGCTGGCTTTTTACTAATTGGTTGTCACATTGTGTTACCTGAAACGCGTTTAAAAATATTTGTCAGTGGGAAATACTGGTGAGTGAATCCCAGTTTAATCAAGAAACGTTTTATCAATTAAAACAGTATTGAGAGAGATCACATTGTTTATTTCTACACAATTACTCATTCAGTACTGTCAATCCTGACTTGTGGGTCATATTACACATTGGCTAACTTGTTGTCCAATGGTAACGTACTGTCATCCCGACTTACTACTCGCAGTAGTAAATTTTGTATACAAAACCCCAACATACCGGCAGTAATTGAAGAACTACAAAGACTCAATCACCGCTTAATCACATTGTAAAACATTTAAGGTTTTGTAAAATATTACAAAAAAGTTAACAAAAATTGGATAAATTCACATTGCTATCTTAGACTTCGTGTAAGGGTTTCCTGGGTATAATCTATAATTTACACAAACATACATAGGTTAGTATCATAACCCTTTTGAAAATATTAATGATACCCTCCCTGAGACGGTATTCCAACAACTACGTCGGGCAAAACCCCGACAGTTGTTACGGAACCCTAAATCAATCGGGCAGTGTATCTAGTACGAAACTGGGGTTATAATACTTACAACGGAGCAGAACCTCGCTAATTAGGGGGTATAATACCAGCTTTCTATGCCTAATATTTCAGAATTTGAGATACAGAAACGTTTGTGAGCTAATTGAGTTAAAGCCCAAGGCCTCCTTTATATAGTTGCTGAACATGACTCTCACGCGGCCCGCGTAAAAGATAAGCGCGGCTTACGCGGCCCGCATACTAGCCGGGTAGGGTTTAGGTGATCCGGGTCATCACCTAGACTCGCCACGATGTCGACACGTGTCGGCCTATGGTGTCTCTGCGTTGTTGATCTCACACGGCCCGCGTAAGTGTTAAGGTGAGCTTACGCGGCCCGCCTTAACTTAAAATTCCTCCGGAATCAAGTTTCAGCCTTGATACCGCCCGCGTGAGTGTTGGGGTGGGTCTACGCGGCCCGCCTCAGCTTAAAATTCAGATTTTTATTTAATTTAAATACTATTTAATGTATATCGGGATCGGTTTTCACATACGGGGTGTAACTAAAGACATATTAAGACATTTTAAAATATACTAGGGTATCGAAAATATTATGAGGGTGTTGGTTTTATCGAGGATTGTTACATCGTTTATACTATCGTTAACTGTTTAGGCTAATCTCTCCCAAGTGCTCCCTTCAATCCAAGGCAGTGTTTATTAAGTTAAACGCTATCTGTGAGTATACTCGATCCCTTTTTGTTTTACGCACTTTTGTGTGTTACATACGTTACTTATTCTAAATCATATCGAACACACAATGCAACACTATTTATACGATGACCTTTAATGCATGTTATATGTGACTCGATGAATGCCTGTTTGTTATGTTAACACGTTGATCGTTGTCTACCTGCCTTAGCAACGATAGTACTATAGTTTGGACTCAGCACCTGTTCACTCAGGGGTTGTTAAGGACAACATGTGTTCGCAGTGGTGAACATGTGATGCGCACTCGCTACTCATAGTCAACTCGCAGTCAGTGGTATTGATAGGATCTTTGTCGATAACTTACATGCTTCACATTATACGTTATACATGCTGGTTATAAGTAAACGATTTCGAACTCTATTATGCTATTATCAAACTTGTATGCTCACCTTTACACTCTGTGTGTTGACCTTTATTTTAACGTATGTGACAGGTGCTTAAGATGCTAGGAAGCTTGCTTGCTCTTTTGTGGAATCAAGTAGGACCGAGAGTCTAGAAACAAAGACAATTTATATTTTATTTGAATCTGAGTCGTCGGAACATGTTTGTTTTGAGAATATCTATGTCTGTAATAATTAGATTACTTAATGGGTTATGGTATGGGACATAATATTAACTATTTGGTAATTTACTCATTATGGAATTTCTCTTGATAATCCGTTTCGCTCAGTGCCATGCCCTGATGTTTCCGTCATCGGTTGGGGTGTGACAGATTGGTATCAGAGCCATAACTATAGGGAATTAGGCAAGCCTCGGCCTAGTCCGGGTCGATGTCTTAGAACGACCTAGTCTATAGTCTAAGTACCAACAGACCGACTTGTGCATGCCCAGTAGGGGTTTTGTACGAGCTTACTCGCTATTTCTCGCTCGAACTTGTTGTACACTACACACTTGCGCGAACATCGCATACTACAGTTCCGCGCAATATCAGCCTTTCCTAAGGCTTATTACACACACAAACGAATGATCTGGTTAAGATTAGGTGTGAAAACCGCAAACTCTCGACCAGATTACTCTTTCGAATTGCTATTTTTGCTATAAAACAAGAGAATTTGCGTTGAATCAGGAGTGGAATCCATACTTCGACGCAAATCTCCTTATCTATCTCGTGATTTCATCACACAAGCAGGAACGTAGTCGCTAAGTTAGGGGTGAAACCCGACTTGGGTCACGTTGTAACTGGAAGGATGCGTGCCGACTGCTCGAATCGAAGCGAGAGCACAGTTCCGAAGGTCAAAGTGTGCACTTAAAGTCCTTGTGAATAGTTGAATCACTTTGGGTAGTCGACATCTACCAGCCGAAGACATTCTATTCTCGATTTCTATGTGTTTCGATTCTGAGCCCGCAACTGATGACTGTGGTATTTTTCGCTTTTATGTGGATTTTGTGTGCTTTCATGTGATTACGTGTTTCGATTTTGGTGATTTATTCATTTTCGCTGTTCATTTCGATCAACGCACACAACTCGCACTACACATCTACCTCAATACGCAAACAAATCGCTGGACATTATTCGAAATCGCTATCCGATACTCGCAATCGCTGTACTTAATCGCTATACATGCTGTGAAGAATAGGGAATACGTGCAACATATAGTATGGTTTCTGTATTATGACTGCCTTATGTGCTTCTGTGCCTTACGTGCCTACGTGTTTCTGTGCCCTACGTGTTACATGATTCTGTGATTATGTGTTTATGTGCTTATGTGGTTGATGTGTTCTGGAGCTTTATGGTGAATCGCTAGACTATACTAGGAATAATCAAATAGTGTTTTGAATCCTATGGCGTTGTCTGTTGCAGACAATGTCGTCATCTGGATCCCTACACTCACGAGCTGCTAGGCGTAAGCACGCCGACAAACGACTTGCCTATCTCGTCGTGAGTCAAATCATCAAAGTCATCCCCCAGATCATGAGTGAATTGAACGAGAATGCAAGCAAATCTTCTGAATAGTCCCGAACTGATTCGTCAAAAACTGATTTTAGCTTCAAGCAGTTCAAATCCTGCGGCCCGAAAGAGTTTACTAGTGAAGATGGTCCTACGGCCATGTTCCAATGGTTTGATTCTATCGAAGTCACCCTACGCCAGAGTGGCTGTCCTGACAATCTCCGCACTATGAACGCAACTGGCGTCTTCCAGTCCCGCGCTTTAGACTGGTGGACGGCCGAGAGAAACAAACGGGAAAATGATCCAGCTTTACGGGCTAACATGGGATGAGTTGAAGGACGTGATGATGGAAGAGTTCTGCCCTCCCCATGAGCGCCAAAAGTTGGAGGATGAATTCTGGCACATTAAGCAGAAAGATGGTGACAACGCTGGTTTGACTGCGCGTTTCAAGCAGTTGAGTATAATCTGTCCGGGCCAAGTCAAGACACCCGAAATCGCCATCAAGAAGTATATCCGTGCTCTTCCGGATTGTGTGGCTGATTTCGTTCAAGCTGCAAAGACGACAACAATTGAAGAAACCTACTTGCTTGCTGCTGAGATCAACGACAAGCGAGTCAAGTCTGGTGTCTGGGAAAAAGCTCCCAAGAATCTGCATCAAGCTACCACTACTTCAACCGCTGAAACCGCCACCGCTCCTCAGTCATCTAAGCTCTCGAGACGTAAGAGAAAGAACAACAGCAGTTCCAGCAACAAGAACTGCGATGTGACCAATGCTGCCCCGGTTACCAACGCACCACCGGCAAAACGTGCGTATACTGGTCCTCATCCGATTTGCCCTACTTGCACCTATCACCACCCGGAGGGAATCGCCTGCAGATACTGTGTACATTGTAACATGTACGGTCACTTCACCGCCAACTGCCGTACAGGTCCACGTCAAAACCCTGCTCCAACCCAAGGTCAAGCTCCTGCTCAACAAGCTCTACTTACTGCTCCTCAAGGCCATCAAGCGGCTCATGCACCCGCGGTCAATGCTAGAGCTTGCTATGCGTGCGGTGATCCCAACCACTTTGCCAACATATGCCCGAACCGAGTAGTCAAGCAAGAGCCACAACAGCAGCAGCCCCAGCAGCAGCCTCAGCAACAGCAACAACAACTAGCTGCCCGCGGACGTGCATTCAACATTAACGCCCGCCAAGCCCAAGCCGATAACAATGTGGTCAATGGTACATTCCTTGTGAATGGTATATATGCTACGTGTTTATTTGATACTGGAGCATATAACTGTTTTGTATCGTTTGAATTCGAAAAGCTCCTCAATCATAAGTGCGCTCATCTCCCCTAGACGTTCAATGTTGAAGTTGCCACCGGAAGAACCGTCGCCGTCAATTATGTTCTTCGTGATTGTACTCTCGAACTCAACAATCACATTTTCCATGTCGATCTTATTCTGATGCAGCTTGGAAGTTTTGACGTTATAGTAGACATGAACTTTCTTCGTGAAAACCATGCTGAAGTTGTTTGCTTCGATAAGATTATTTGATTCTCGCTCGCTAATGGTGATCAATTGTGTGTTTACGGAGAAGTCGCATTGAAGAAACTCCAACTCATGTCATGTGTCCATGGTAGCAAGTATCTCCACAAGGAATACCAAGCTTTCTTGGTGCACATTGTAGTAGCGGAGAAAAAGGAAGTTAAGGAGGTAAACCAGGTACCTGTTGTTTGTGAATTTCCCAATGTTTTCCCTGATGATCTTCCAGGACTACCACCCGCTCGTGATATCGATTTCCGAATCGACCTCATTCCTGGAGAAAACCCTGTTTCTAAAGCGCCTTATCGTCTCACTCCTTCTGAAATGCGCGAACTCTCGAGTCAGCTCCAGGAACTGCTTGATAAAGGCTTTATTCGCCCTAGCACCTCTCCATGGGGCGTGCCTGTCCTTTTTGTCAAAAAGAAGGATGGTTCGTTCAGGATGTGCATCGACTATAGGGAGTTAAACAAGCTGACAATCAAGAACCGCTATCCCTTGCCCTGAATCGATGATTTATTTGATCAATTACAAGGTGCTACGTGTTTTTCTAAGATCGATATACGCTCAGGCTATCATCAATTACGCATTCAAGAAGAGGATATTCCCAAAACCGCGTTTCAAACCCGCTATTGTCACTATGAGTTCGTTGTCATGCCTTTTGGTTTTACTAACGCTCCTGCAGTCTTCATGGACTTGATGAATCGAGTGTGCAAACCCTTACTTGATCGCTTCGAAATCGTCTTCATCGACGATATCCTGATCTATTCCAAATCAAAAGCCGAACACTCGCAGCATCTACGTTTGGTTCTTGAGTTTCTCCAGGGAAACCGTCTCTACGCCAAGTTCTCCAAGTGTAAATTTTGGCTAGAGGAGGTCTAATTCTTGGGTCACATTGTCAATAGTCAAGGTATCCACGTTGACCCTGCGAAGATCGAAGCTGTTAAGAGTTGGGTTACACCCAAGAATCCGTCTGAAGTCCGTTCTTTTCTCGGACTGGCAGGCTATTATCGCCGTTTTATGGAAGGTTTCTCCAAAATCTCCGTGCCGCTTACCTCTCTGACGCACAAGGATAAACCTTTTGTTTGGGGAACCAAACAGGAGGAAGCCTTTCAAACCCTCAAGACCATGCTTTGCAATGCTCCCATGCTCTCACTGCCCGACGGAAACGACAACTTCGTAGTTTACTGCGATGCCTCGAACCTAGGTCTTGGTTGTGTTCTCATGCAACGGGACAAGGTTATCGCGTACGCTTCTCGACAGCTCAAGATCCATGAGAAGAACTACACCACACACGACCTCGAGCTTGGCGCAGTTGTTTTTGCGTTAAAGATTTGGCGACACTACCTTTACGGTACCAAGTGTACGATCTTCACCGATCATAGGAGCCTACAACATATCTTTGACCAGAAAGAACTGAATATGCGTCAACGCCGGTGGGTAGAACTGCTCAACGATTACGACTGTGAGATCCGTTACCATCCAGGAAAAGCAAACGCCGTTGCCGATGCTCTCAGTCAACGAAGCTACTTGCTTAGCTTTCAAAATTCTCAAGCCCAGTTTAACCTCGAAGCTCTTATCCGTGACGCGCAGCATGCTTGTTTTACCGAGCGAACTTTGAAGAAGGAAAGAATTCTAAACGATGGCGCCCAACTCGAGAATAAGTCAAATGGTATTTTTCATTATGTGGACCGAATTTGGATTCCCAAGCGTACGAATTTGCGACAACTCCTAAAGGACGAAGCCCACAAATCTCGATATTCCATTCATCCCGGTGCTGACAAGATGTACCAGGACATGCGCTACAAGTACTGGTGGCCGGGCATGAAGAAGGATATCGTAATCTATGTTTCGAAATGCCTGACCTGTTCCAAGGTCAAGGCTGAGCATCAAAGATCCTCTGGCTTACTCGTTCAACCCGAGATCCCGATGTGGAAATGGGTGAGTATAGCCATGGACTTCATAACAAAACTTCTGCGTACTCAATCTGGTCATGATAGCATTTGGGTTGTGGTTGACTGTTTGACCAAGTCAGCTCACTTCCTACCGATATGAGAAGACTTTAAGGTAGAAAGATTAGCCCGAATCTTCACCAACGAGATCATTAGTCGACATGGGACGCCTCACGACATCATCTCTGACCGCGATGGTCGGTTTACCTTGCATTTTTAGGGAACATTTCAATCTGCTCTCGGTACTACTCTTAATCTAAGTACTGCTTTACATCCCCAAACCGACGGTCAGACTGAAAGAACGATTCGCACCCTTAAAGACATGCTCTGTTCGTGTGTCATAGATTTCGGTGGTAATTGGGATGCGTACTTACCTTTGGTCGAATTCTCGTACAATAACAGTTATCATTCCAGCATACAAATGGAACCATTTGAGGCTTTATACGGAAGAAAATGTCGATCGCCTATTGTATGGCACGAGATCGGAGACGCGCAAATTACTGGTCCTGAGCTGTTACAAGAAACGACAGACAAAATCCTCCAAATTCGAGACAACCTGTTGAAAGCTCGGAGCCGACAGAAAAGTTAGGCTGATAGACGCCGCAAGCCCCTTGAATTTGACGTTGGCGATCACGTACTCCTAAAGGTTGCACCTTGGAAGGGGGTGATCAGATTCGACAAGAAAGGAAAGCTCGCGCCTTGATATGTTGGACCTTTTAAGATTCTAGAAAGGATTGGAAAAGTGGCCTACAGACTCGAACTACCAGAGGAACTGAGTAACGTCCACCCGACTTTCCACGTTTCGAACCTCAGAAAGTGCTTGGCCGACCAAGAATTATATGCCCCTCTTGAGGACTTACAAGTGGACGAAACATTACACTTCATGGAAAAGCCTGTCGAGATCGTAGGACGAGAAACCAAGGTACTCAGACGCTCACGCATTCCCATTGTGAAGGTTCGCTGGGAAGGCAAACGAGGCGCCGAGTTCACCTGGGAACTCGAAAGCGACATGAAGGCGAAGTACCCGCAATTGTTTGTTACGGCTAAAGCCTAATTTCGAGACGAAATCCCCTTAAGTAGGGGAGGCTGTAACACCCCGTGTTTTGAAAGTCAAAGTCAAAGTCAAGATTGAAGTCAAAGGAAGAAAAGATTGCTAATTGTGATCTGTCACTCCTTGCTCAACTACTGTTTTGACTTCTTTGACTTGTAATCGAATCTATTTATTTATTTGCTTTAGTTGTATTATGTGGAGTATCTATCAATAATTGAGGCTTAATCGCATATTAATCTCATGTTTAATCGATTTATCGCTAATCGCTATCGCATCACAACTCGAATTATGTGTTCTGGATATTGCTTTACGTGTGTGCACTAATTATGTGTTACATATGCATGTTATGTTTATGTTGAGGTATTAATCACTATCGCAATCTATCGCATCGCAATCGAATCGCAAACGCTAAACACAAGTTAATTATAGTGATTGTATGATAGATATAGTAGTTATGTTATTTGTGTAACTAATGGGTAATACTATCGCACCGCTCACTCAAATCGCATCGCAACGCTCAACACGCAAATCGAAAACAAAACTCATCGCGCCGAACACTAGGATCGAGTGGCCAACCGATCGAGGGGCCATCCGATCGGATTGCCATCTGATCGGACTGTCATCCGATCAAGTTGTCACCCGATGGGGTTGCCACCCGATCGACCAGACACTCCACCACTTTCCTTTTTGGGAAACCCTATAAATACCCACTTGTCACATCATTTGTGATGTGACAGCTCCCTTGTTCGACCAGCCGACCTCTAGCTCTCGATTCTTGTAAGTTTCCAACCTAAATCTTGTACTTCTATGATCTACACACACTTCTTCATCATTTTCACCTTTGAATCTCAAATTTTAACCGTGAAATCACTGGATTTGAGGTGTTATAGGGTGATGTCATCATGGGGTTCTTATGAACTTCAAAGTTTGGCTTCATTCCACCAAGAACAACTTAGATCTGAAGGATTTCCAAAAGATTAACCAATGTTTTTGCATAGATCTACACTTATTCATGGTTAAAAGGATTAAAAGAAGGTTTTCCAACTTTCTTTCAACTCTTTTACACTCAATGCACTCAAACCCGATAGAAACAGAGCTCGTTCTGATCTTCTACTCTTTCTTAGTGATGGGTTAGTTCAAGATCTGAATTCTATCCGAGAGATAATTGATTTCAGGTTTGAACATGAACAACCGTCTCAAACCGTGAACTGGTCGGACTAGGTTGGTTCCGTTCGATCGTGTGACAACCCTCATAATTACATGTATCCGTACGATTCATTAACGTTAATTAAAGTGCTTTCTGATTACTGTGTCATACTTACATGTGCTTTTTTTTAACATACTAGTCTTGTGTAGAAAATTGACTAAATGGTCCTGTATGTTTTCCTAAGTGTTGAGAATTAAAAGTGTTACAAAAAGATGTATATATGACACTATATGGAATAACTTAGCACTTTAACGGAACGGTAGTTAACCGGACAACCGGACACTACCCGGAACACTAAAATATTATCAGAAACATTGTTTCACTTTTTCTGAGCTAGTCTTGGTTCCCGAACACTTAAACACATTACATAATGCATGTAACACTAAACACTAGACTTTTACCTATAACCTTCTACTAATTAACCTTCTTACCCCCAAATATTACACTAAACCCCCCCCCCCTCCTTTTTGGCTGATTTTCGGATCATAGGGGCCCCACATCACAAGACTTCTCAATCTTCCATAATCCCCTCCAATCTTTCCTTGGGATTGTGTCATGATCTTGTTTGTAATACCTTGGACATAATGACCATTGGTTAAAAGGTTTAAGGGTTATATGTATCACTTAACATTTATCATCATCTCCACACACAACAACTCCTCTCTTTCTCTCCCTCCATAGCTCGGCCGAAACTCCCCTTAACACCACCACCATTTTCGATTTTTGATTCAAGTATTCCAAGCTTACCACAAGGTGCACCAAGGTGAATAACGAAGGGTGGAACTCACGGATCATCAAGGACCTCTCTAGTTTGCTTTTATCCTCCACATTTTCACCTTGATCTTCCCTAGCTTAAAAGCTAGTAGTAAGCTTCTTTGATCCTTATTTACTTCATGTTTATGGTGGTTAAAAGATATAATAGGATGAAATAATGCTAGTGTGATGTTGTTTTGTTTATGTTGATGATGATTACTTGATGAGAACTTGTACTCTAGAAATCTGATATGAACAATGGAACTTGACATGATAAATCTGAGTTAAATAAACAATAACCTGCTGCAAGTGATGTTAGTTGTCGTTGTTAATCACTAAACATGTTAACGGAACAAATAGAACTTGCGTTAGAGCGCTATAAGCTGAAAACAGCTTCTGTCCAAGCATTTACAGCCAACTTCAGTTGGCTGTAAACAGGTCGATATTTAACGAAAAACTGATTTTCTTGAGTCTATAACGTGTTATTTCGAAATACGGTTCTAATGGCACTGGAATCATAATTTTTGGACTTATTTTGCTATTTTTAAAGGGGTCGTTTTGTACAGCAGCAAAAGCTGCGTTTTTACTGCAGAAAATGTGTGTTATGTTTTTCGTCATAATTTGAAATCTGTGTTGAATTAGCTCATGAAATTTGTACTGTAGATGACCACTGATGTCATTGTAATGCTCCAACTAGAATTTTATCAATCGTACTTACGATGAATTTTTAATAAATTATTCCATGGACTGCAGTCAGAAAGTGATGAATCTGATTGCAGTCCGGTAAATGATTTTTCATAAAATATTGGTAATGAATTGGATCCCGATATTTTTACACAGTAATATTTGGAATGCTTAAAACATTTTGTAAAAGTTTGGGAATTTTGGAGTAAGTTAACTATTTTATTAAAATACCCGAAAACAGCCCAGTTTTGGATGTTAAAGCTGAAAAGACATAAGTAGTAATTTGTGTGTCTAAATGTCAGGTATGTTATCTGAGGATGATCTAACATGTTATATGTCAATGAAAGTGTTATGTGCAATATCGTATGCTTGCTCTTGAGTAGCTATAGGTGGAATGTTATATGGGCATGAACTATTAAAGTGAGTGCATGTTATGTAGTAGATACGTGTAGGAACTTTGTGCTCTATTTGAAAACCACTAAATTACTAACTGGTAATCATATTAGGACGTGATTGACCGACCTTGACTATTAGCTATTTTTTAGAGTCAAACCGAGCAACCGAGGTGAGTTCACACACTCCTAAGGCATGGGATTCCCGGTGGGTTAGGAATGGGATTAAATAGCTATGACGGAACTTGTACTTTCACAACTACTAGACTACTTACCACCGTCCTCGGATTGGGAAGAACACCAGCGCCAAACCTACGTATTCTTATACGTACCTCTGTCCTCGGATTGGGAAGGACGCCAGCGCTAAATCTACGTATTCTTATACGTACCTCTGTCCTCGGATTGGGAAGGGCACATGCGCTAAACCTACGTATTCAATACGTACCTCTGTCCTCGGATTGGGAAGGGCACCTATATATATACAACTAGTCTAGTGGTTTACAACATGGGGTAGCCCCCACCGTTTATGGTTTGGAAAATAAGGAAAGTTGATTTAACCTGCAGTTGCAAACAAACTCATACTTCTTGAAAAACTACTTTATAACGAACACCTACTGTGAACTCGCTCAACTTTGTTGTTGACTTGTTGTTACATGCCTTACAGGTCGTTAGATGCTTATGGAGCTTGCACGAGGAGGAGGTCATTGTGGGATATGGACTGTTATGTTCCATGCTTAACATTTGAACCTTATGAACTTATTAAACTTATGTTTTGGTTTTACGTCTTATGCTTCCGCTGTTTAATTTGAATTTGGTTAACTAGCTTTTGGTCACCAATTGTATTATGGTTGGTTTTATTTACTTAATTACATTGTTCAATATGATTGGTGGCTAGATCCTGGTCATGTCACGCCTCCAAGCGGTGATACTCCACATGGTGAATTTTGGGGGTGTGACAGATCGGGTCACTTGGGTAGAGATGGGGTTCCTGTTTATTAAGCAAGTTATCATAATGTCTCGTTCAAGACTGCAAAACTTCAAATAGAATCAAGTGTCAAGACGATCAAATCGTTGGGACGGATTGCTGTCCGATCGGATTGCCATCAGATCGACCGGCCATCCGATCGGGTTGCACCTGGTTCCACACTTAAACTTTTTATTCAAACCTTTTAGGGATATGAACGTCGAATGGATTACCGTCCGATCGGATTGCCATCCGATCGAGCGACCATCCGATCGTGTGACATTTGGGACCTTGATACTTAATCAATTTTCAACAGGTTCAATGCATACGGATTGCCATCCGATCGAGTGACCGTCCTGCTGTGAACTTGTTCTCAACTAAGAAGCCTCGCCAATCGGATCGCCGTCTGATCGAACCACCGTCCGATCGACCGACCTGAAGGGTAGAGATACTTTTCTATTTTTAAAATGCTACAACGAAAACTTCAAAGGATAAACCATCATACACAAACACATCCTTACCAAACGAGGTGTCAATCCAATCGAATGGCCATCCGAACGGATTGACATCCGATCGACTGGCCATCCGATCGGATTGCCATCCGATCGGATTACCATACGATACCTGGTACACTTGCACCGTTTTACGCGCCGCTCATCGTTTATACCATCGTTAACTGTTTAGGCTAATCTCTCCCAAGCGCTCCATTCAATCCAAGGCAGTGTTTATTAAGTTAAACGCTATCTGTGAGTATACTCGATCCCTTTTTGCTTTATGCGCTTTTGGGTGTTACATACGTTACTTATTCTAAATCACATCGAACACACAACGCAACACTATTTATACGCTGACCTTTATTGCATGTTATACGTGACTCGATGAATGCTTGTTTGTTATGTTAACACATTGATTGTTGTCTACCTGCCTTAGCAACGATAGTACTATAGTTTGGACTCAGCACCTATTCACTCAGGGGTTGTTAAGGACAATACTTCACGTGTTCGCAGTGGTGAACATGTGATGTGCACTCGTTACTCGCAGTCAACTCGCAATCATTGGTATTGATAGGATCTTTGTCGATAACTTACATGCTTCACATTATACGTTATACATGCTGGTTATGCGTAAACGATTTCGAACTCTATTATGCTATTATCAAACTTGTGTGCTCACCTTTACACTCTGTGTATTGACCTTTATTTTAACGTATGTGACATGTGCTTAAGATGCTAGGATGCTTGCTTGCTCTTTTGTGGAATCAAGTAGGACCGAGAGTCTAGAAACAAAGACAATTTATATTTTATTTGAATCTGAGTCGTCGGAACATGTTTGTTTTGAGAATATCTATGTCTGTAATAATTAGATTACTTAATGGGTTATGGTATGGGAAATAATATTAACTATTTGGTAATTTAGTCGTTATGGAATTTCTCTTGACAATCTGTTTCGCTCAGTGCCATGCCCCGATGTTTTCGTCATCGGTTGGGGTGTGACATTCGCTCCCATTTTAAGTGCCAAACGGAGGCCCACGAGAAATGCTTCGTATTCTGCCTCATTGTTTGTACTTTTGAAATCTAGGCGTATTGCCTAGGTGAGCTCGTGATTGTCTGGGCTAACCAGTCTAAGGCCTGCGCCTGCACCGTCATCATTGGAGGCTCCAACCATGTGTAACGTCCAAACCCTATCGTCGAAGACTGGAATAGGGTTTTGGATTGCTTCGCATTCTTATATTTTGTCGACGGGAACTTCGGTGGCGAAGTCCGCTAATACTTGCCCTTTAATTGTCGGTCGGGGTTTGTATAGGATATTGTATCCTCCTAGCTCGATGGCCCATTTGGCCAAACGCCCCGCGACATCGGGTTTAGGCAGTATTTGACCTAGATGATAATTAGCGAGTACTGAAATAACATGACCAGAGAAATACCGGCGTAGTCTTCGTGATGCGTGCACCACTGTGAGGACGAGTTTTTCTATCATAGAGTAGCGCGTCTCTAGGCAAGTTAGTATCTTACTAATGTAGTATATCGGAGTTTGGATGCCATCTCTTTCTACCATTAATATCGCGCCAACCGCTACTTCTGCTGCGGACAGATATAGGATTAGCGTCTCCTCCTCTTGCGGTGCTGTTAAAGTTGGTAACTGGATCAGACATTCCTTCATTTGTTTGAAGGCTGTCTCCACTTCTGGCGTCCATTGAAAATGACTCTTTTTGTCTCAATTGCGCAGCGTACTAATGAACGGATAAGATTTCGCGGCGTGATTTGCTAAGAATCTGTTTAGTGCAGCTAATCGACCCGCGAGAAGTTGCATTTCCTTAACTGTTGCTGGCGATGGCATTGATTGAATTGCTTGTACCTTCTCCGGGTTGACCTTAAAGCCGTCTCTGGTAACTATGAACCCTAGAAAGTTACCCTCATCCATCCCGAAGGAGCATTTCGTTGGGTTTAGCTTTAAATTGACGATGCGCAAAGAATCGAACGTGCGTTGAATGTTCGCGTGCATGGTCTCTTCTTCTTTGCTTATGATGACGAGGTCATCCATGTAAACTTCGACTGTTTTCCCAATGTCTTCCCTGAAAACTCTATCCATCAAGCACTGGTAAGTAGCTCCAGCGTTGCATAGACCAAAAGGCATTTTTGTATAGCAAAAGATACCTTTATCTGTACGGAAGGCCGTTTTGTCCTCATCTTCCTCCTTCATCTGTACTTGGTGGTAGCCTTTATAATAGTCTAGAAAACACTTCCAGCGGAAGGATGCTAGAGAGTCGACTTTTTTTGTCTATTTCCGGGAGCGCATAGCAATCTTTCGGGCAGGCTTTGTTGGGGTCTTTGAAGTCGACACACATGCGCCACCCGCCATTGTGTTTTTGAACCATTACTGGGTTGGCGACCCAGGTTTGGTACTGTACTTCGCGCAGGATCCCAGCGTTAAGTAATTCTGTTGTTGGAGAGTAATTCTTTCAGTTGTATCCGGATTGCCAAAGGAATGGTGTGCCCTAGCAGGATGGTTTGTTCCGGATGTTTTTCGTTGAGAACCCATTTTTCTGGTTCGTTTGATGTTGACGGTTTGGCAACCTTTGCTGGTGGTTCATCATCGACGTACATAACTTCCTTGCTGGAATACAAAATTGTTACTCCGGTTTTCGTCGAAAAACCGCAAGCGGCATGTGGTATAGAAGTGATCATGCTGAATTATCTCTTAGAGCGTCTCCCCAGTAATACGTCATGACGTGACGTTGCAGGCATAACCATGAAATTCACAGTGACAATGCATGAGTGTTTGCCTTCTGAAAGAGTCACAGGAAAAGCGATTTGACCCAGCGGAAAAACAGCTTCGTTGCAGAAACCAGTGAGAGGGAAATCAACTGGTTTTAAGCGTGCTTTATCTTCTGGGTCAAGTTGTTTGAAACATTGTTCATAGATTATATCCATCAAACTTCCTGGATCTATGAACATATAATCAGTTCTGTAATGGCCGAAGATACCGGTGATAATTACTGGACGTTCTTCCTGAGGACCTCCGGGGACGACAGGGAATACAACTTGTTGCTCTCGCCAATGCTGATTATGGCTTTGTTTGTTCAGCCTTCATGAGGGACCTCCTTGTACCATATTGATTTGCCTTGGATTGACTTCCTGGAGACTGATATCTTCTGATTTTCGTACCATATCTTCTTGACTACTGAATTGGATGTTCCACTGACAAGCCGACTGTGGGTCCAATGTTGTAGTGTCAGATTTCTTCTTACTTACTTTTTGAATAACAGATATGTTGTTTAATGATTCAGATATGACGTTTTGTGCAAAAAATGTGGTTCATGGCGATCTGGAACCTGGTGAACCATTGCTCTGGAGTTTTCTCCAGGAGTAGATCTGGACGGTTACAAACTCCCATTTGCACTGGGGGGCCGTTTCCTTCCAGATGACTTTTGTTGCTTTCTTCTTTGCCCATGATTCCGTCGATCTGGATATCTCGGGTTAGAATACCTTCGACTTCAAATCGAGGACCTGATGGGTGGATTGACGAGTTCTCTGCCATGTGTAACAGAGAATGAATAAGAAATGAATCGAAACGAGAAGAAATGAATAAACTGAGAAATCGGTGGGCGCCAATGAAGAAACACTGGTTTAATTTACCGGAATCAACTGAACCAGGGGGTTTGAATCTGCATAAAAGGGTTTATCTCCTCTCGTTCAGTTCGTGGGTGACTGATCTCCTTCTCTTCACAATAACTGCAAAACAACCACTGTTAGACTCGCCACAGGGAGAATGGGGGTTCTCTCCGTGACCACCCTCCGGCGTGAGAATAAGTACAGGGTTTGTTGAAGAAGAAGAAGAAGAAGTGTAAGTGAAGTAAATGTGACTTGAGGATTATACCTGAATTGTCCTTCTATTTATAGCCGAAGTTTGGGCGGGAAAACCTGTTGATGAAATATTGACGGAAAGTACTTTTTTCGTAGGTGGTTATTGTAGGATCGTGTTTTGACCCGAATGAGTCGTTCAGAAGAGCTCTCGTACGTTTCAGAGGCGGAAACTAAGAAACGAACTTGAAAACAGCTTGAAATACACTTTAAATCTCTTGTATATTCAATTAACAATGTTTACAATCAGAGAATAAACCGACAGCACCTCGGTATCAAATCTTGAATCGTTACAAATGATGAAAGTTTGAAGCCTATTTATAGGAGAAGGACCCTCCTGTTTGAAGGTGACATGACACTCTTCAAACTAAACCCTTCAAACTAAACCCTTCAAACTAGA
>JARYGA010031670.1:0-25165 GCA_030545235.1 Helianthus tuberosus
TAAAAAGGGAAGATTATAAAAATATCTACATTGTATAAAACTCTCACGTTTTACCGGTAATTTCACCGTCGTGCCTACGGGCGGATGGGTTACCGGTTTTCCCCGGAATTGGTGGTGAACTCGGGTTACTCTCGGAGTACTCCGTTTGTCCAGTGGTGCCCCGAGAGTGCTCGGGATTGATTCTATTGGCCGTTCAAAAAAAATACCACTTTTGAAATCCAATCAATCATAATTACCAAACATTCATTTTCTTATTTGGCTTAACATTAGTTCAAATGGTTCAATGTTAAGTACTTAGGTGTGCGTTAACATATGAATTTACGTTGTGAATCACATTGTGTCATATGTGAAGTAATTTGATTCAAATTTTAGTACACTGTGAATTAACATGATTTCGAAAATTATTTCATGGTGTAAATTCACATTTAATTTTTATTGCGAGTTTTGCTACCATCTAATTTTTTTTGTTGGCTCGGACGCTAATGTTGTGACCATTTTGTCGGTAGCAAATTTTGGTAGCCTTTGCTCCTTTTCGAAGTAGTTATGATGTAAGTAATATCATTGAAATCCACAAACACATTATTCTCCGCTCAAACTTGACCCTTTAGAACGAATACATAAGTATGTCGTTATCCATATCTAACCTCAGTGATGGCCATCAATAGAAACGGCTGTTGGGGAAATTGTAAAACAGCGGATAATCTGAGAGGTGTGCGATCACTTTCAGATCAAATTATTTTGGTGGTTCTCCCGAATAATTCAATTAGATACAACTCAGAACTCGAGAACAAGAACTAGTATGTATTATAATTCCCTTTGGTCACCAAGTTAAATCAATTACACTAAAATATCTAACAATGGCAACTAGTGTTTTAGATATATGAGCATAGTGATTTGTATGTAATATCGTTATCTTTAAGAAATTTTAGGTTTTATGGTTGTTAATATGATGGACCATTTCCAAGTAAATCTTTTGAAAACTAGATGTTATAGGAAAACATGAACATGTGTATTCAAGCACATATATGTTTCTACAACTACAATAAAAAACGTGCAAAATATAGAAGATAACATAGGACACTGATCTAACAATTTAATGATTGAAACTAGATGGTTTCTAAATCAAACAATCATGTAAATGAAAACATCTCCCGGTCTAGCGGTAAGAGACTTGAGTTTTTCAAAAAAGACTTAAGTTTAATTCTCAGTTGTGTCATATGGAGTGGATATAGGCAATGGAAGATTTGAAGTAGGCCTTGTGTGAGGTTGTTAGTTTGATTCTCGAGCCCAATCGGGTTTTCGTCCCACCGTGTGTTACGCTAGAGAGTTCTGCTCTTATGATGGCACAACGACTGTCAAGTGGCAGCCGGCAGTAAAGTTTCCCATGCGAACGCCCAAAAAAGCCAAACTTTGAAGCCCACCGTGGGTCCGGTTAAGATAACATAGTCTGGCCATAGTTGGACAATACGGGGCTCTCCGTTTTGGAGAGTGTTGTAACCTTATGCATGAAGTTCACCGTTCAAAAAAAATGTAAATGAAAACAAGTGTTGCATAATTTTTGAACTATCTCTACCATTCTTAAATGGTAATAATTATTTCATACATTAACATTTAAAAAAATACATATAAAAATGAATATTTTATTCTCTTTATGGTAGGGTATTATTAAAAAAAATTAGTTTGAATGTAAGATATTTTTAGAAGGTGGACAAATTTTTTGGAATAAATGTGTGTTTGAGTTATATTATATGAATTAAGATAAACATTTCAATATGATACTCCAAAGGTGTTTAGTTTGTAAATTTATAAGGAGAAGCCCGAGTGTAAACATAGACAAAAAGTACCCCTTTCTACAATCCCTCGACAAGCACTATGTTTTGTGTGTTTACAAATCAATTTTATAGAATTGGACAATAATATGTATGAATCAATTAGTATGGTTTTAAATCGAATTTATGGAATTCGAAAATATTTTGGAACGAATCGATTTTCTAGAATGAAATTTACGTAGAATAAACGATCATGATACAAATCTAATGAACAAACGGTTTTGGTATTGAAATTTTTTAATCCAAATGAATGACGTGCAAACTCCGCAAACATCGAGGTGTAGCGGGGATACCCGGGAACACCTCCCCACATTTCTCGGACCTGCAAAAGAAAAACACTCGAGCGGTGACCACTTTTGGATCGGGAAGGGTGAGTTACCGAGCCAATATCAAATTCAAACACTTATATAGTCGTTAAAAGATTAAATCAAAATTTTTTTTTGTTATTCCTCAATATAAACAACCAAAAACTATTATATCCCCCTCTCAAGTAAGTCTCCTTCAATTTTTTTTCACAAAAACTCGCAACAATGGCACGAAGAGTTTGGACGGCGATCAAGAAGTGGCCTTGGCCACAACTTGGGTTAATCGTTCTGAGGACATTGTAACGATACCGATACCACCGAAAGATTAACATGGACCATTGTGACACCCTAGACAAATCCCACATCGGTCGTGGCCAGGAGAGATTCTTGGTTCATAAGACATTCCTCGCCCCACGCCCGGCTTCAAACCCAAGCCCCAAGGGCCACGCCCCAACCCAAGGCCACTCGGGATGGTGGCTTGGGTGTTTTCCCCCAACCGGTCGAACCGGTCCGACCTTTGACCCCGTAAGGCGACCGGGTCGACCTCCGGTCCGATTCTAAAAACACTGGTAATAATAACAAAAGCCAAATCAATACAAATCAGCATAACAAAATATATTACCTAAAAACCTAACGTAACCGGATAATACCTTCTAGACATAACGACAATTATGAGTTACTTGATGGGCTGCTGATCCAATGGGGAGCTTGCAATAGGGGCACGTCATAGTAGGAGGGTCTCTAAACATTGGATTTTTGGCTTCAAAATGTGGTTTAAACAAGGAAGTCAGGTGGGTGAAGAGGCTGTTTTGTCTCGGCATTGGGTAGGGGGAGGAATGGGAGTCCGTGGCTGGGGTGGAGGAGCGTGGAGCTGGTAGTTGCGGTGGGTAGACCACCTATCGTACAACTTCCAGCCTTCTTTTGCCGTGTTTCTCGGGATTGGGGTTGTGGCTTGAGGGTTGTAGAGTGGTTTCAGGAAGATTAGTAGGGGTGGATAAATGTGTGCAGCCGGGACTGGGGGACGAATCGGAGTACGTGCTTGGGGTGGAGGAGCATTGTTTCGGCGAGTAGTATAATAACTATAAATCCGGTAGAGTTTCCAGACCTCTTTTGCAGTGGTGAACAAGTTAAAGAGTTTTTTGTCTTCAGGTGATCCCATGGTGAAAGGAAGGAGGTTGGGAATGAGACTGTGTGCAAAAATAATAAATAAAGGTCAGAGATAGTACGGATTTCGTACAAAAGTGTAACTTGTGTGGGGGGAATTGGGACACGCACCCTCACACTCACACTCACACTCACCTGATGATTCCAACGAACCTTCAAATGGATCTCTTCATGCGACGAAGTGTGTCCTCCTTTGTGACGAACCTTATGC
The DNA here is from genome assembly GCA_030545235.1 of Helianthus tuberosus. Lineage (NCBI taxonomy): Eukaryota > Viridiplantae > Streptophyta > Magnoliopsida > Asterales > Asteraceae > Helianthus > Helianthus tuberosus. Next base: position 3,510 of record JARYGA010031670.1, read on the forward strand.
TTGACGAAGGATCATGTGTGATGGAAGCCGGAGGTACACTCCTCCGGAGGATGATCGGAGGAGTAGGAGGACGTGGAGATGGGCGACGTCGGGTGTAGTACCCATACAAAACACGGCTGTAGTGCAATATTGTGGTGGCGTTCTGTTTTATGAGATTTGCGGCGGCTTCCATCTTTTGGAAGAAGAAGACGACGTGTAAAGAAAGAAAAAGCAACCTGAAGAATGTTTGTCAAAAAGGGGAAGTTTATACTTTATACTAAGGTAGGTAGGGTTTAGTCCGTACAAATTTTGATTGTTGTCGGTTAAAGATAGGGGGAGATTTGTAGGGCTCAGGTGAGGTGAATGATAGGTCTGTGAGTGTGAGTGGCACCGTTTTTTAACATATTATTACATAACTTAAATACAAATGTCGATGCATTTTACATGTATGGCCCTCCTATTTTTCCCCTATGACACATCAACTTTCATTTGGTTTGCTTAGATCCCTTTGCAATATTTATATACTTCTTTTTTTCTTCCTGAGACATGTCGTAGATCTTTACTTGGTTGTTTATTATCGTTCTCAAAACACTATTATATTAGTTTACTAGGTTAATGCCCGCGTAATACGCGGGCTTCCACCAAAACCATATTATTTACTTTGAATACAAATGTTGTGTACAAATACATACATTGGAAGGAAAAACAGACAACTTATCAAATGCCGAAAATAACGTCATATAATGCAAAAAAATGTAATAACTTGAAATTGAAAACCATAACGAATGTCAAAAACCAACAAAACCATATAAAAAGTTAATATCTGCCATATGAAAGACAAAAAACATGACCTAAATGTAATATAACTAATGACTACGCCTAACGTAAGGTACAACCAGTTCAACACTCAACACCTGGTCATTCTCATCAAAAGAATAATGAACCCTGTCACGGTCGTTAATTCGAGCTGCTTTCATAAACTTCTTCCACCTGGTTAACGCGTATCGAAAACCTCCGTCGCTTTTTTTTTCACGTCTGGTACCGTTAGTAAATTGTCGAGGGGATCGAGATGCATAAGCCTAACGGTGATATCTTTTAAACCTTCATCAAGTCTAGCCATCCGTGATACAGGATCAGGAATCCTCTGTATTGTTGTAAAAATATAATTAATAATACATATGAAACTAAAAGAATAATGTTTATTAAGTAACAAAAAATTGTAACACATGTTTTTTAGCGGTTTGTAAAATGATATTCAACTTACAAAATAACGTTCACAAGCCATACGAACAAAACGACGAACACCACCAGTTATTTGTTCATCAACTTCATTTTCAGCATCGATAGGTGCAACGTCAGACTGCAAAATAAATATATAAAATGTATTCCATTAACATATATAAAATATATATTTAAGTACCAAAATGTAACTTACCTCATCGACATCTTCATCAGGAAAATTGATTTCAACACCGTTTTTTTCAAAAAATTTTAAATGGAAAAAATTACCAAAAGCTTTTGTAAATAACAAAAAACAACCAGCCTTCAACTGCAACTTACTGACAATTACGTCAATACCAACGGTAAAACCGACTTTACCGTCAGAGGTTTCAATGGCAACATTAAAAGTTTTGTTATCTATAAGTACAGTACAGATTACATCATTTGATGAATAATCATAAACTTTTGGCAGGATACATTCAGGAATGACCTGTGGTAATGATCAAAAAAGGAAAAAAAAACAAATTAGTTTTAATATAAGTAGACTAATACATCAACACATTAAGAAAAATAAAAAATAGAATTTATCTTACATAAAAATGAGATGATGGAGGGAGCAGATACGTCCAGAAAGAGCCACGACTAACCCCATCAACGAAATATGTTAATTTAAACGTAGTAGAATCTACAGGATTAAATACTACCAAAAAGCCTTTGGTTAGTTGCAAATGTTCTACAACATTGGACCAACCATGAAAAAAGAATAACTTTCCTTTATCAGCGCTTAAAGAAACATCAAATTGTCGGCCATCTTCAATGTGTATAATAACATTTGTAGGGACTTTATCTACACCCCATAGTTTGACCGCAGCGTCATCTGGAATGGACTAATAAAACAAACAATTGCAAAATTTATTATAATTACAGTGAAAATATATAAAGTATGCAATAATAAAAAACTGTATTTAATACTAAGAAAATAAAAGAACAAAAAATAACTTATGTAATAAATTATCATTTACCAGAATAACTTCATCTGCTACATTCATTAGCCTACAGAACCAGGGTCCTCTGAACCTGATTTAAAAATTTCGATATTAATAAAGTGTAAAATGTTAATGTTAGTGTGAGAAAAAAAAAACAAAAACATGAAAAAAAAAACACAGATACTACATATGAAATGTAAAATATACTAACAAAATGAACAAAAAATACCTTGATGAACTTTCTGCCATATGAAATACCTACAAAAACTGGTTACATAAACAAACCACATCAGATCAATTATTAACAAAATTATAAATAACATAAAAAACAATGTGAACGACATGTTATAATAACAATCCATATATAACAAACCTCATCAAAAGTATCTGTTGTTCCAAAATCTATAATCAATGGAGGCAACCGATGATATAACCATTATGATACATCATAATAAAAAAACGTGTAGCCAAATAATTTACACTGACAATTAAGAAAATTTAAAACCCCTTAAAATATATATAACTATTACCCTATAATAAAAAAATAGATACAGTGACCTCAAAAGTTAATATATTACCTAAACATCTGATATAAAAACAAAATCATAATAATTTCCATGACGATCAGAATCAGGCTTTGTATAACATAAATTTTAATCAATAAATCAGACTAAAAAAATCATATAAACGGAATCATATAAAAAAATCATAAACAAAAAATATTCAATAACAATACGAATCAGGGTTTTCAATGACATTCACAAACTTATTAACAATTCCAATCCAATAAAAGTTATTTTACATAACTTCAAATAGAACTTATGAAACATATTAATAACAATCGGATCATGGGTTGCGGGTAAACATTGTAGAATAAATATACATTACAAATAAAAAGTATTCTGAATGAAAATCGGTTTTTGGTTTTGCAGAATTAATTATTCGTTAAGAAAACCATAATCTTAAAACCCAAAAAATGAACATATTTTTAAATACCAATTGGATTTAGGGTTAAATAAAAAAAATTAAATACATTAAATAAAAGGAGAAACACATGAATAATGATTAAAGAAGGAATTTAAGAAAAACAACTTACAGATTTGTAGAGGGATATGTGAAATTCAGAAATCGATTCAAGAAAAAGTAGATGTAGATGAACACAGTAAAGAATGTAAAAAAATCTATATATGTAGATCTACTGAATAAGTTTATTCTTATATGGAAACCCAAGGTATTCTTGGAAGAAGATTGGAGTGAAGTTGAATTCAAAGTTTTGAACCACAACTACAAAGAAGTAACTAAATTTTTTTAAAAATATAACGGCAATCTAATTATAGAAAAAATGTATAATTACAGAAACATACTTATAATATCAAATTGATAAATTAAGCATAAAAACATTACTCTTTTTATAGAAAAAAAAAACGTTTTTAAAAATAAATTAAATTTCATAAATTAAGTAAACTGCAATAAATATGGTCGTAACTACAAAAATCAATAAAAATCAAAAACTTTATTTTGTTTGAAAAAAAACATTCAGAATATATTATTAAGTAAAAAAATGAACAAAAAGCATAAATAAAATTATATATGACAAACATTAAAAAAATAAATAAAAGTATAAGATTTAACTAACCTCTGTTGCTTGACGAATGGTGGGATTCCGCTCGTTATGACGGAGTTAGGGATTCACATGAAAAAAAAGCAACAAAAATTAGTAACTGCGATAAATATGGTCGGATCTACAAAAATCAATAAAAATCAAAAACTTTATTTTGTTTCAAACAAAAATCATATCTCCATCCATAAGTATTCATATATCCATCCAACTCTCTCTTTCTTCTCTATTAAATATCACAAAGATCCAACTATGTATTTCTTGTATATTCATGTTGAAGTTGCAAAACATTTATATTTTCAGACTGTCAGGCTCAGATTATGAAAAAAAGATGACAACACCATGGCTGCAAGAGAGGTTGCATGAACATCTGCCATCCTACAACCTTGCCATACCATAATGCTATCTTCATTCAATTTTCAATCAAATATACAAAATCATCATAGCCTTATGTTCAAAGGATATGTCCAAAGCACTTTCAATTCATTTTTATTCACCTTCACAGTCAACACTAAATGATTTGCTCAAGTATTTCAAATGATTTCTCAATGTCAAACCTCACTTATTCGGACAGACGTCTGCTTAATCATAGTTTTAGTCTCAGATGTGTAAATCCTAATTGAATAATCATGTAACAACACATACAGGGTCAGTCAACACAGTTGTGATGATACAGGTTCAGGTAACAAAAAGAAACCCTCTGTTGTAGAAGCAACCAGTGATAGAGTTTTGATGGAATTTTTAAGAGGGGTCGGTGACATTGTCGAGGAGTGTAAGAAAATGCTATCACTTAGCATTTCCTGACACTCCTCGACAACATCACCGACCCCTCCATGTTTCAGGCAAAACACTCTCACTGGTTGCTTCTTCAACAGAGGGTTTCTCCTTATTACCTTGAACATGTATCATCTAAACTGTCTTTGACACATCCTTTGTGTCTTCCTCTCTTCATTAATAGCTAAAAACATGACACGTAGGCAAATAGAGGTGATCCTGTAATCTCCCTTAATAGATAGTATAGATTCTGAAAACACTACATGTAATCAAAATACACGAATTAGATCTCTAATTTATAAAATTAAGCAAATTATTACAAAAATGTAGTAAAATTATATAAAACATATCAAGGCAAAAAGGCACTAAATAGCCACATTCAGTCCTAATTAAAGATATCAGTTATTCAAAATCTTCATAACCAACTATAGATGATTGAAGGAAAAAAATGATTTATAAGTGAATAAATTGAATGGATTAAGTGAATATATTTACAAATTTCGTTTAATTATTTTTTTCAAGTTGAAATATCAGTTGAGTAATATAAAAATATGTTACCTAAGTTAAGAAATAACTATTTTTAGAAATGGATTGACATTTCTAAAAAAAATACAAATGTCAAAAAGATTAGGCACCAACTTTTTTCGTATATTTAAAAGGAATGCATAAAAAACAACACAAAATGAAATACCACCCTAAGTAAATTACCATATGTTACACATATTAAAAAGGTAAACTCAAACCGTAAAACAAAGAAAATTCAGGTTTTTGACCAACCCAAGAAAATAAAAAAAATGCCATATAATTTAGCATACGGTTGTTTAGTTTTAATGGTAATATATATGTAGTTAATTTACGATTTTCTTTTACTAAACTTAATTGTTTAAATACAAAATATTATATGTCAGCAACGATTTTATAAAATTTATATATATAAGATTGAAAATTTGTTTTTAATTTCCAAATTTAAATAAAAAAACGTTAATAATGTTGATTATAATAAAAAAACCAATTTGATATAAATAATTAATTAAAATGTATGTTAAAAAAGATTTCAATTATTTCAGTGAACAAACTTTAGTTTATTCAATGAAGATAGTACCATATTTAGAATAAAATTTCCATGTGTAGATATTCAATGAAGATTAAGAAAACTCTAAATTGATTAAAATGGAACGGTTTTATTAAAAAATTAATTATAGTCAGTTATACAATTTAAAAAAGGAAACAAAAGCATATTAAATTTTTGTTTTACGTAAATCTTTAGAAAACGGACGGTTTATTATAATAATATTTAATGTTAAAATAATAGATTTGGCACTAATCAAACAATGTACTTAAATGATGTTTAATATGATGAATACTTAAATTGATTCCTAAATTAAGATACATACAATTATGAAGCACTAATTATTTACCACAAACATGTAGCAATACCAATAACATTAACGTCTACCAATATATATTCAAATATGTTCAAAGACTAAGCAATCATCGGCCACACATATAAACGGCCCAAAAAAAGTGTCAGCAACATATACCATCACATATGTTTAACGTAACAACCACAACAAAAAACTACCATTCAATGTATACTAACACCACACCTTGTAAAAACTACCAAAACATACCATGTACCGTCACCAAGTCAGTTATAAAGCAACATACCTTTACTTTTAACAAATACCATATGAAACGAAGAACCGTATACCAACCGTTTGTCTCTAACAAACTCCCTCATACCGGTCACATTGAATCGCGGACAGCCTTGCGAGAACTCCTTACCAATAGACACATCCCAAGTTCGACCAGCGCTGTCCCTGATGATCAAAGCCATCTTTCGATCTAAACCATGAGTTTGAGCCCACTTCTTCTTCAAACGCTACAGATGATAATATAAATGTTAATAATACATACCTAAAAAAACTGCTTTTCCTACAACTAATGATTTAAACTGGATTCACTTAACATAGTTTAATGGTATGAAGAAGTAAATAATACAAACTTACGTAATGATTGTCAACAACAAAAGTAACCGGTACTTCGTCATCAACACTCTCTTCAAATACAGGTGCAGCAACCGCATCAGGCACCTCATCATCAGACACTTCAATAAAGGCATCACTTGGTTGTTTTTTGATAACAGAAACTTCAGGCGGGTAAGTTAGAAGGGCAGGCTTACAACAAAAAACACTCAAATCAAACGTATTACGATCAATCATTTCAAATACCAACAAATGATCATCAGTTATCGACATATCCTCCTTGATCCGACTCCAACCTGTGGTAATGTAAATGTTATGGTCTAAAATTTCCATCCGAACAACCCATTTACGATTTCCAGCAGAACGAATCAAAACCGGATTTGAAGGACAGATATTCAGCATAGAGTGATGAACAAACAACCTGTTCACATACTACACAAAGAATAAAACAGTATCAGGATCAATGGTATAGCCGAAATAGAAAAAAATGAACGAACGCAAGGATAAAATAATTTAAAAACGTATAACTTCAATTACCATGCAGTCGTCTCGGTCACTAAAATCATTTTTAGGTTTGTAGTAGAAGTACTTAGATGGTGCTAGAGAAATGTCTTGATAAAAGTGGAATAGGCGGAACAAAGATAAAGTTTCGTCATACTGACAAACAACCCACGAATCATCCGGTAATTTCAATGATGTGATAACATCAAACCAGCCATTGTAAAAAAAAAAAAGTCGCCTGCAAGTTTAAACACTTTGACTTGAAAGGTACTCCCATCAAGGGTCCTGATGATTGCATTTTTCTCTGGATAACCAAACTTCGTAATCCAGTCACCATACTCAGCAGGAAGTTTCTGCAAAGGAAAATATAAGTATCGTTAAATGAATTTATAATAACAGTTATCACAATGTGTTATATTAAAACATCTTAATTTTTTTTTCTTTAAATGATTATAACTTCAACACTCACCAACGATTTTCTGTCGCACTTCCGCACATGCGCTGCGAATCCGTACACCATATCGCTTCCAAATTTGTTGTCTTTCACAACCCCAAATTGTATATCATAACAGGTACACGTAACAAATATAGAGTTCAAATAAGAGGCTTGTAATAGAATGTGCACTAAAATAATCAAATCACATATTTAACAATCCGATATGAAAACCCAAAACGTTTTTACTCATTGTTTGAACAGTTTAGAAGAGTTGCAAATTTCTTTTTTTTTTGTGACTGCTGTTCTGTCCTTTACAGAGCTTGCTTATATGGTTAAAGAAGGTATTGAAGATTGGAAATAGAAGTAACAGCAGGTTTGTAATTTGTTAGATCCATTTTATAAAGTTTCAATCTTTAGTTCTTGTCACTTTCCAACATATAACAGTAGATGAAAACTGTAATTAGAACCCTAATACACCAAAAACTTAAAACGTACAATTTATCATCAAGGTAAATCTGAGGAACAGAATTGAACAAATCAACATATTCAAATGAAAAACCCTAATACACAAAACATATATACACCAACTTAAAAATCGGGAATTCTAAACCCTAACTAACCCACAAAACTTATTTAAGAAATCGATATTAAAATCACATAAACAAACAACATGATATCGGGTTTTAAAACCCTAAGAAAAAAGGAATAATCTAATCGATCTTCAAATCATGTACAATAAATTCATACATCATCACATAACAGACAATACATCACAAATCAAAGTAAAACAAACCATTCAAACAGAATCGATCAATAAGATGATGAAGAAATTATCGGAATCATTACCGTCGATGATGATCACTGTTGAATATTTGAAGATTGATTAAACCTCGGTTCACAGGATCGATTGAGAGCGCAAGAACTAGAATCGCCGATTAGGGTTTTTTTGAAACGGTTTGGGATAATGAGAGAGAGAGATGAGAGAGCCTTTTATATAGATCCGAATTCAAAGTATAGGATGACCCGAAATCAAACGGATCCCGCGTCCAATTGAATCCCAATCCGTGAGGTATGCCACTTGTCACATTATTAGCCTTTAGCCATGTCATTGCTTATGTGGATGCTTAGGTGGCTTGCTCCATTGGGTGACATGTGTCCCCCAATGGTTTGCTTTATTAGAGATATAGATTAAATAGTTTTTTTTATTACTTAAAATCTTAGTAGAATAAGTTTTGTTGTTTATTGTTGCGGTTTCAGGTAAATTCTTTGTTACTTAAAGCTATAACGTCACGACTTTGCTTTATAATAGCCAACAAATGCATAATACGTCATGTCATTCGTTCGATGTTTGCGATGTATTCGCGCCGCTAGGGGTGGACCTATAGTGTTACAAGGGGTAACCTCCGTTGCCTCTTGACGCTCCGTAACGCTCCGACGGTAGTGTAAATTTTGGAAAAATTTTGTCGTTTTTTCGATTTTGTTACATTTTTTATAAACGTTACCCTTATACGGATTTTCTAGATCCGCCACTACGCGCCGCAATGCGCGCGAGTCTAATTACTAGTCATTCTTTATTATTAAATGATCAGACAGTCATTAGGGTGTTTACAGGATGAAGTTTATTCATATTTGGACGGACGTTTCAACATCTTTTGGAATTAGTTTGATTTTTTTTTAACGGTTAACAAACTCAATCCCGAGCACTCTCGGGGCACCTACTGGACAAACGGAGTACTCCGAGAGTAACCCGAGTCCACCACCAATTCTGGGGAAAACCCAGTAACCCACCTGCCCGTAGGCACGACGGTGAAATCACCTGTAAAACCCGTTTGGCTCAAGGATCCAACCCAGGTTTTCCTGGGTCTTCTATCATTGCGGCGAAAGGTGTTTATTCATATTTGATTATGTCCCATTACCGGGCTCATTATTCTTTTGCTTTTAACGATACCATTATCCTGCTTGCGTTTACTCATGTTGTCCGGCATGATATTATATTTGACCCGTTCAACTTTAAAATAGTTGAACTTAATTTATTCAAAATTTCTATTCTTACATTATCTTGTTGTCTTTTAGTTATGACTCAAAACCCGAGTCTTTTAACCTTCCATCCGAGTTCCCGTTTCTCGGTCTACGCATGTGTTTAATTCTTACCCATCAACCGGGTGTTTTACCGAAGTTGTTATTATTGTAACCCTTACGGTATACATTATGACTTCGTTTCGCTTTTATATTCCTACTATGTCCTCGAGTTTGACGTTTTATTAAAACGTCCCGTTTAGAGATATATTCGCATTTTTCCGGGTTCGAGTGTAGGTACACTCCCTCCCAATGCATATCTTGATCATTCTACATGTTTATATTCTTCGGGTTCGAGTGCAAGTACACTCCCTCCCAATACTTGTCTAAATCATTTTACATGCTTGCGTTTTCTGGGTTCGAGTGTAAGTACACTCCCTCCCAATACTTGTCTAAATCATTTTACATGCTTGTGTTTTCTGGGTTCGAGTGTAAGTACACTCCCTCCCAATACTTGTCTAAATCATTTTACATGCTTGCGTTTTCTGGGTTCGAGTGTAAGTACACTCCCTCCCAATACTTGTCTAAATCATTTTACATACTTGCGTTTTCTGGGTTCGAGTGTAAGTACACTCCCTCCCAATACTTGTCTAAATCATTTTACATGCTTCTTTGTCCCTTCACTAAGGCTCATTATCCTAATGTAATACGCTTCCGTCACTCGGTTGTGCGTTTACATTGTTATCAAATATTTTGCTTATCTGCTTCATTTGGGTACTTTTTAATTAGTCCCATTCACCCCGCCCTTACTACATCGGATGTAAACGTGTCCATCACAAGAAGTTCATGGTACCACGTGTTCACTACTTACTTGGCCAGAGGAAGCGATCAGCACCTGGTATACATGACCTTTTTATAATTTTCACATTACACCCCATGTAAGTAATGCCTCTATTTGTTTCTCTTGGAAACAATATCCTGGATAGGTATTCTATTCAGGTTTTTCCAAGTTTTCAATCTACATATGCAACTATCAGTTTCTACGTATTTGTTGCATATTTCTATTCATGCAATAATTTAAGCGTGCACCTGGTAAATGCTTGCCCCAACGGGCGTTCCTTGCCATTAACCTTGTTCGCGGTCGTTACACGATTTAGTCCTCGGTGAGCATGCTCCTCTCGTCATACTTCGGACCGTTCCATCATCATATCCACAATTCGTTTGACTCTCGTCGTCTTCAAACGCGAGTGTTCTTCAATTAAAACATTCACAAAGTTAGTAACGTCAACTTCAATAATCGCCCGTATTATAATACAAGGCTTTTTCTACTATACACGTCAACGCGCGTATTTTCGTCAACTATATCAATCATTTTAATTGGGGTAACGTGTATCACACGATAGCCCTATGTGTTGTTTACAACACTTTAGCATGCTAAATTATTAACATACTTGTACTTACCGGATTTGCGATCAAGCTTCGAACCGAACACCAATCTTTATTAAGAGCATAAGGTTTAAGTCAAAGCATAGTTTTCCCCCACCATACTTGAATCTCTTAAACCAAGGCTCTGATACCAACTTGTAACACCCGTTCTTATAAATCAAGGATTAACATATACTTTACGAATAACAATCATGTAATTAAGATTACATAAACGTTGGAAATACGGGTTTATTAAAACTTTTACAAATCATAAGTTATTCTACATAACGTGATCGGGTTTATCGTTAAAATTTTACAACGAGGCAATGTGCGGAAGCGTGTATCTTTATCGTGTTTGGTTCTTTGTTGAGCTTGATCGTCTTCCGGCATCCAAGTGTACCTACATTTCAAAAACATGAAATGCTTTAGTCTTACGGGCTTTAAAACGTATCCAAACGAGTCCGGGAAACCATTGAATCCAAAAACAAAATTTTGAAAATGACCTCCACCGTAAATTACGGTGGCACCGTAATTTACGGTGGCCCCTGGGTTCATCTTCTTCTACCGTAAATCAGAAGGTTACCACCGTAACCATATCAGCTCCACCGTAAATTACGGTGGCACCGTAATTTACGGTGGACCCTGCATCCAGTTTTTCCATTTCGCCGTAATTTGACACGAAATCTTTCGTATCTTTCAAACCGCTTATCCGTTTGACCTACTGTTTCTTCCTACATGTTTGAAATTTGATTCTCCATCACATGGAGTTAAAATCCGACATCCGGCTTAATAAATTTTGAGACTTTTATGCATTCGGCTTAAACTAGAATTTACCCATTTTAACCCATTCATGTATTTATCAAACAAACTTATTTGTTTGATCCCAAATTCTCATGAATCTTCTAATTTCTATTTCATCTATCATAATTGGATCAAACCACGGGTTTCCTACGCATTTTAAACTTGCTTATACTCAAGTGCTTATTTTGACCCGTTAAGGACATTTAAGCACTTTTACGCATAACTCCCACCCATCTCTTTCTAACATTTTATTTCCACATTAGTTATCAAATGATCTTCCATCACATCTATTGCTATGATGGTTTTAATATGACGATCTATCTAATCCGAGTTTTTCCTTCGGATTATCAATTTACGGCAAAGACTCATATAGAGTCTTTTGACCAAGGATATACATCTCACGCTATTATACTTATTCTAAGTATTAACTTGATTATAAAACTCGTTTTCAAGCGACTTCTAAGGGTTGTTTGCTTAATTTTGCTTACAAGGGCGTTTTAGTCATTCTTAACCCTTCTTTTACAACTAAGGGCTTGCTTAAGCCATGTACGCCCAAAATCTCATTTTTAACCAAATCTTGTTTTCAAAACACTCTGTCTATAATTTAAATCCTTCGGTTTACCTTTTAAGGTGACCGAATGTCCCTTTTTACTTTGCCAAAATCTCATAGATCTCCAAGTTCTAAATGAGGAGTTGATCTATTATACATACCTGGCCCGGATCAACTTATTAACCCGGTTTTAATACCTTGCTTTATATTCGCTAATTTAGAACGATGCGAATATCCATTGGATATCTATTCCTGCAAGCATATAACTCGACAAAGAATTTATTAGTCTATATAATCAAAAGGTGTTGTCTACACCTTTTGACCCGTTTGGCCGAATTTACCATTTATCTTTACGAGATGATATTTATTATCACCTCCTCTACATGACTCGTTCCATTTAACACCGTACGGTCATTTTAACATATAACCGTTTAGTACTTTCGACATAATATGACTGAATTACCGATTTACTTCTTTTTAACCATTATTACGGTTTCTTTCATCTTTGATTGTCTTGTTCCGTTTGACTACACGACGGAACATCATATTTCAATTGTTTAGATATCTCATTCGTAATTTATATGATGAGAAAATGTTCCACAATTTAAGACTAGTGTAAGCTATACTTACCTTGCATCCGAATTATGCTTTTCCGTCATTCTTGCTTCGTTTGACCCGCTTCCTTCCCCAAGCCTTCACCTAACTTGCCAAGCGTCAAACTATCATTGTAATTGTAAGATGGTTAGGTTAGTCATAATCATTTACGACTATTCCATCCTACTCTTCTTATATCGAATTTACCATCCGATCAAACACTTGGTCGATTTGACTTTTTAAGGTCAACCGACTTATCAACTTATTCATTGCACATTTTCACTCTAATTTCAACACTTTAGTTTTCATTTAGGCATTTTAACAAACACCTAATGTGCATACATTGCTTTTACACATTTTACAACTAGGTAACATGATTTCAAGCATCTATATCACGATCTTAACATCAATTCTTTTATATCATATAACAACCCATTTCATGGTAAATATGATTTATGTACCCAAACACCTAAATTGTTCAAGTACTTTGTCTTACTAACTAATATGATGATTCTAATCACAAGTTTGACACTAACATCATTATATCATAAAAACCCATCTCAAGTCATGTATGTTCAACACTCAAACTTGCTAATTGTTCAAGTATCTTGTTTCTTCTAGCAATTATGATGATTTTAAACATGTGTAAGCCATCATCTTCACTATATAATAAAAACTCACTTATCTAAAAGTGGTAAATCACCTAATTACTCAAATCATAGAAATTTTACTGCAATTTTCTACTTAGGGTTTGTTCCTAAGCAATCATACTTCATTAATTTGGCCATAGCCTCTATGATTCTTGCATAAATCGCATCATGCAAATTTAACAAATTTTCACAACTTCATGAATGTTAGAAATTCGACATACCTTACGATCCCCACGACTAGGTGATCGTTTCTATGTATTAAATTCCGAATTTGGCCTTCATTTGATCTTCCAATTTGAAGATTTGTTGAAGAACTAGGGTTTGCTCCATGGAGCTCCCTCCTGGCTTCTCACGCACACACACATATGTGTGTGTTTGTTTTATTTTTAAGTTTATAAAACCATTTGTAAGTTACCCGGCTTTGGTCCCTCGTGTTTGGTTAGTTATTAATTAGGTCACAACCTAATTATTTTCGACCATAGTCCCACTTATTAACTAGGTTTAATATTCCTAGTCAACTTAGCGGATTCGGGAATATTTATGACTAAGTTTATTTTGGGTCCCGTTAACTCGGGCCTTTTATCCATTTTATTACCTTAAAAGCTTTTATTCACTTTTTATTTAATATTAGGATTAATTGTTTAAATCCTAATATTTATCGGGTAAATTCTGCCACTAACGGTACTTTACCCGTCTTTCAGTATTAACGGAGTTTGATTATCAAACCCGTTTTCGGGGTGTTACAGTAATGGATTGAATATGAGGGGCTAAAGTTGCCAAACAATGTAAATATGTGAATAAAGGGATCCAAAATGTCAACATGCCATTTTTGTGCCTCTGATTGACTTCACACGACGTTGGTATTCTTAAATGAATAATTGATCGAACATTGGAAGTCGTTTGTGTTAAAAATAAGGATCTTGTAAAGCATAGGGGTTAAAAGTGTCAACATGTTAAAGTTACCTCTGAGTGACCTTTTAACGATCCCAAAAACATTCTGACAGTTTATTTTGATCCCAAGAATAACGAATATTAAATTCATAGAGTTTCGACGCGTTTAAATAATTAAAGTATCAATTCCAAGAAATAAGGGTCAAAAGCGTCAACGTTGCAAATTAAGACTTTCTCGGGTGATCGTATAACTAACCGGGGACTTAACAAAGTTTGTTTATGACTTAGAGTCCTTAAAAGTCAAGTTTGAGGGTCAAAAGTGCAATAAACAATAGTTAAAACATGTTTAGAAGGACCAGGGACTGATATTGCAATTTCTGAAACTTTGTTGACCGGATCTGGCACTTATACCACCCGCGTAAGACCCCCTTATCTCTTACACGGGCCGCCTAAAAGTTGCCAGCGTCCAAAAACATGCCAGATGTCTATAACAGCATGTTACACCGACTTACATGCATGGTTTTCGAATTCAGGAGCTTGGCCAACAGATTTTCATGCATAGGGGACACCTGTGATGATCAGGAATCACCCATAGACCTTGTTGGATTGATCTTGTGCATTCTAAGTTCCTATATAAAGAGTTCTAAGTTGCAACCATGAACTTGTTCACTTAAAAATCATTCTAACTCACTTTCTGGAGCTTTCTGGACTTCAAGCAAGATTCCCTAAGCTTCATTTTCGTACTAAGTACTTCAGTAAGCTTCCTTAACCTCTCTAATTCGTGTTTTATTAGTTTAATGACCTAAAGTCAAAGTCGTCGTAATTAAGCTTTGACTTAGTGATTAATCACTAATGGTCCAGTCATTTTTTGAATTGAAAGTGGCTATGAGTTGGTAATTATATGGGTAATAAACCCTTAAAAGGGCACCCTCTGATTTCCACTCTAACTAGGTCAATTGTCGGGTCAAACTTAATTATAAAAAGTCAACAGAAAGCTATTTTGCAAATAAACTCATAATTAACAATGTAGAAGCTATGAAACCTGTTTTAACACTCATATAACTTGGTAATTAATGTAAGAACATGTCTAAGCATGTTCAACCCGACAATTTTGAGTTTAGCCTCGGTTCGGAACCGAAAGTCGCAAAAGTAGACTTTTGCTTTGACTTTCAGTTCTGACCCGATTTAGATTGTTTTAGAAATGCCTTAGGGTTCCATTAGGACCATGTTACATATTAGTATAACCCTCTGAGTTTATACAATCTGGTTCCTTTGTAATCCTAGTTCGTTGCATGTTTCCGTTATATGCCTAAATTTGACCATTATGCCCTTTTCTTGTAAAAATGAGATTTTTGAAAATGTGAGAGGACAAAAACCTTCATTACTGATTTATAAACTTGTCCTAAAAATTTGACATCAGTTTGAGCTCTAAATTAGGAGTTACGCTCAATATCGTAATTCAGAAGCTTTTTATTAATTTAACGGCATAATTAGCATAAGGCCTATTTAAACCCAAATTTTGATACCAAACTTTTTATCCACTGATGTAATATAATATTTTGGTATTTTTGAATATTTTTAATTATTTTTAAGCTGATCATAACATGGGGCTCTAGCTTTGATTCGGTAATTGTCAGTTATACCCATTTCCTAATAAAATGAGTTTTACATAACATTTTGATACCAAACCTTTTGCTACTGATTTTATATGTTAAATAAAATATTTGGAGCCTTATGGACTGATAAAAATCTCATCTTTTCTTATATAACCCGAAAATCGTTTAAAACCGACTTTTTACGCGTTTTAAACGCATAGTATGGGTTAAAATTATTTTTGACATATAAGACTTGATACCTACTGATGTTTTTAGTAAACTTTTATACTTTAACAGTAAGCAAAAGTTTTAAACTCAGATTTCCAGTTTTGACCCTTAAACCTTATGTGAAATGACCAAAATGCCCCTACGGTGCATAGTTTGGTTAAAAATGATAAATTTCACATATATGCAATACCCTACTGTTATGACTTACAAAAATAAATATTTTTACTGATCAATATAGACCAGAACCTCAGATTACTATTTAATCTCTTTGATAAGCTTTAAAATGACCAAAATACCCCTACGGGGCATAAATTGATTTTAAATTTGTTTTGGGCATAATGGAAGGTATCCTACTGATATCACAATATATTTAAGGCATATTAACTTAGGAAACCTGTTCACGACTCATTTGTTTACCCGTTATGCATTTTTCGCGTTCGGTGCGGTTTATGTAACTAGTTTGCATAAATCAACCGAAACGGGTCAAACCTTATCATTTTACCTCAAAATCCAGAATGTGTTTAGTTTACCCATATTACACAAGTCTTCAAACTTTTCGGGTCTAAATCACATTCTAATCCGGTCTTCGTTTAATCTTGCGTTTTGAACCGATATCTTTCCTTAAAACTAACCGGTCTAAGTTTTAACTTAAGTAAGACCTGTTAGGAATCTAATAAGTTATTAAAACATTCGTTCCAGATTTAGGAGCCCAGTAAAAGATACTTGCACTCGCTGATTGTTATATATACTTGCTCAGGTAAATACTTTTAACTTATTTTCCCTTATACGGGCTTGGGGTACGGTATATAAAATACCGCTTGGTCAGGCATTGAATTTTTAATCATATGAAGGTTAATTTATTGAGATGACCCGTTGAATCTGTTTTGTTTGTTTTAAGCCTTTGGGGGGTTAATGACCATGTCCTGGATATCCTCGGCTCATTCATTGAAATGGCCACGACTTAAGCACGGGGTGTAGACATACACCTGCCGGTGCGTATGTAAAATTAATAAATCCACCTGTTCGAGAATAACTCGCCGTGGGTTATATTATGTGGTGTGTCAATTAATCTTTAACCCGGTATTCAGCCCGAGCTACTGAACGTATAACGAACATGTAATTCTTTTACAAGTTTATATTTAAATAATTATCCCAAGTTATAAAAGATATTTTGTGCATTGTACATTCAAATCGATTTTCTTAAACATTTTCAAAATGAGTCGGTTAATTGTATTTACAGTGTAAACTGACGTATTTTTCAAAAAGGCTAAGTGCAGGTACTAGACGGAATAGGCTGGCTACTTCTAGCATCAATAAAGAGTATTGCAAGCTTAGATGTTTATAAATCTGTTGAACAATGATCCTTTTAACTTTGATCCGCCTGTGGATCCCTTACAACCGTTTTTGTAATAATTGATATTACTTTCATTCGGTTTGTAATGTTTTTACTTTAGACCTCCGTTGTGCATTAAACTGTGATTATTGACTATGATGATATCAACTACGTCACGATACTCCCCACCGGGCCCACCGGTAATACGTGAAAATATCGGGGTGTGACACCCGCCTCACGTCAGGCTGAATTCCCAAGCCAAAGGGACAATGCCATGCCCAAACCCAACCCGGAGTGGAGCACCTGGTGTTGAAGGGCTTTCCCCGCCCAACCAAAGCCCCCACTCCCCACAGTCTTATATGGGGGGCAGGGGGTGATACAAACCTTTATCACAAAGTTAGGTACCGGTTAAGTTAATATTGCAAAGCTTAAATGTACATAATTAGCCTAACTTCTATTCTTGAACTTAAATTGCCTTCTAAACTTTCTAAAGCCTACACACAAGTTTATAAAAACAGCAATCAAATATATTTATTTTTTCATATATTTGTACATTAATTAATATGTTGAAAACAGTTTTATAACAAGTTCCATATATCATTAGAAAATAAATAAAATAAATAAGTCAGATGTATACGATGAATATGAAGTGTATATATGGAAATTCTTCAGGTAAACAATAACCACAACGGCAAATTTTTATATCACGTTTAGAGTTATATACTTATTCGTATACAAAAAATTGCTCAGGTGAAAAATAAACAAATTTTTGTTGCTATTTAACATATTTCTCTGTTATGATGTGAAAGTGTGAAACAAAAACGTGGAACATGAAATGTTGCAAAACTGAATTTAGTTGTAATTTAGAAAAAAAGAGGACCAATTTGTTACAATGTAAAGAAAAGAAGGGCAGTTTAGAAAAACGAAAAAAAGTATGAGGATACATTTATCCAAATGCAAATGCTTCTCAAAAATCCACAAAAAAAGGCGTAATAAAAATTCAAAATTTAGTACTCTACCACGGGTATGATTAACATGGAGCTTTTAGGAGCTTCTAGCTTTAAGCTTTTAAAAAAAAGCCCCTAATCAATAAAAAGTCTTGTTTGGTTGAAGGAGCTTTAAGCTTTTAGGTTAGGAGCTTGAAGCTTTTGGTTGAACGCTACTACGGGTATGTTTGGCAAAAGTAGCTGGTGGCTGGTAGCTGGAAGCTGAAAGCTGGTAGCTGGTGGCTGGAAGCTGCTAGCTGTAGCTGGTAGCTAGTAGCTGTAGCTTTTTAGATATATTTGGTGTTTGGTAGAGTAGCTGGAGATTTTAATAAAATGTATAAAATGACCAAAATTGACATAACTAAAAATTTAGAAAGTTGGTGCATTAAAAAGTTCCTTATTTTTAGAGGTTAAAAATAGTCATTTTTTTCCTAAAAGCTTGTAGCTCCTTCTAAACGCTACTAGTAGTAGCGTTCAACCAAAAGTTTCAAGCTCCTAACCTAAAAGCTTAAAGCTCCTTCAACCAAACAACACTTTTTATTGAGTATGAGCTTTTTCTTAAAAGCTTAAAGCTAGAAGCTCCTAAAAGCTCCATGCCAAACATACCCGTAGGGAAAAAATTACTATTTTAACCTCTAAAAATAAGAAACTTTTTAATGCACCAACTTTCTATATTTTTAGTTATGTCCATTTTGGTCATTTTATACATTTTATTAAAAGCTTCAGCTACTCTACCAAACACTAAATATATCTAAAAAGCTACAGCTACTAGCTACCAGCTACAGCTACCAGCTTCCAGCCATCAGCTACCAGCTTCCAGCTTTCAGCTAACAGCCACCAGCTACTTTTGCCAAACATACCCCACCATTAAGTACTCTACTAGACTACAACCACTAGATTATGTGATCGAGGTATACATATTTCCTAAATTAGTTTTTTTGCCCAAACAATGAAACAATATACTATCTTACATAGTGTTTTTATAAAACAAAACAAATGTATGATCGATTGCTCTTTTGATTCATCCTTACAACTGGCCAAGAAATTAAAGGAGAAAGAAATCGATGACCATTCACTTAAAACTGACCGGTTTATTTGTGCTCGATTTATCCAAATAGATTTAATCAGGTTTTGAAAACACTCTTATTATATCATACAAAGTAAAGTTTATCTTGTTACGCATTTTAACCAAACTTTTAAAAAACATTGGCTTCATGCAACTAATTTGGTTGAGTAAATTGGATTTACCTCTTATATCCTAGTTTATCAAATCTACTCCAAAGTGATTGTTTAGTTATATAGGGATTCATTAATATACAAGCTTGAAGGGGTAAGGTCCCAAAAACCTCGTTCCAAGTGATTGGACCATACCACAACCTCGATTTTCTAACCTTCTTTAGACCTTGCGCGGTTGCGCACTGGTCCAATAAAGAATACTTAAGAGAAAAACCACAACTTCATCTTTAATCCTCTTTAGACCTTGCGCGGCCGCGCACTGGTCCAACAAAGAGGACACGGAAGAAAGACAAACAACACTTGTGCGCCAAAAGGAGATTAATAAATCCTTGCGCCTCTCTCATAACAGACAGGGATAAAAAATCCCAATCAGCACTCCCGCTTAAATAATGCCCAGACTTGGGATTTATTTATTCAGCTGATTCCACACTATAAGGAGTCACACCAGATTACAACAGTAATCTTCTAGAAGAAATACAATCGTGCATCACCCAAGCGGTTATAACCGTCTGGACACGTGTCATTACCACAGGCACTCCTGAAATCACAACGAAGGCATGCAATTGGAGAATAAATCTCCACTTAATCACTTTCCACGTGGCAACTCCCCAGCCATAGATCAAACCACGATCCGTGTGCATTCACATCGGATCGAGACAACTTGACGTTGGATCAAAGAACTTAACGGAAGAAAATATAACCGCTACGGCGTTAGCATCTTCCGTCATCTTTTCAATAACAGGTTTTCCCTCCCAAACTCCCGGTTATAAATACAAGAACTGTTCAGGTATGAACGCAGATCACACTCACTTCTCAAATACTTTCTCTTCTCCATTACCAATACTTATTCTCACACCGGAGTCGGGTCAAGGAGAGAACTCTCTTCTCCCCTTGACGAGGCTAATGGTGTTCTTTTTTGCAGAATCACCGGAGAAGAAGTTCAGCTGCAACTGAATCAATCGAGAGAGAGCTAACCTTTTTATGCGGATTCAAACCCCCTAACTATCTCAGTTCCGACCATTTAGTTAGTGTTTCTTCATTGGCGCCCACCGATTTCTCTGTTTTTTCAGTTTTATCTCGTTTCGATTCAGTTTCCTCATTCTCTGTTTTCATATGGCAGAAGAATTCATCACCTCACCCATCAGATCCTCGGTCTAAATTCAAGGGTTCTCCAACCCTAAATACTCAGATCGACAGAATCATGGGAATCAATACAAGTAACAATCACTTAGACGAAAAGGACTCCTCAGACCAACTCATAGAGAAGAGCTCCAGAATACTGGATCGGCAGATTCCAGAAAGCATTGAACCAAAATCCCACACAAATTATCAGACCTGAGTCCCCAAACATCAGATCTGATATTCGGCAAGAAAGCAACAACAGTCATTCGGGAGGAATTACTTCCCCAATGCAAACGGGAGTTCATAACCGTTCAGATCTATTCATGGAGAAAAACTCCAGAATACTGGTTCAACAGGCTCCAGATCACCATGGACCAAATTTTGCACAAACACTCCAGATTTGGAGGTTTCATCTAAGTTCTATGATCAACAAGCTGCAGATCTGAGGTCGCACAACGCATAACTTCCGGAGCTTTGCTTCTTGGGGCTATAAGCCTTGACTAAATACGGTTTTCGTCAAAACCTAGGTATTACAATTTCCTCTAAAAAGATCTTTTCGATTTTTCCTTAAACAAAATGAGTGAAAGAGAACAAATTCCTGAATTCTTTTACATAACGTGAGCACCTTCTAGCATACACTAAACAGTTGGTGCTACCACTTATAAACATTTAAACTGGCACTTATACTAATTCAAGTGCCATGACTTTTCAACATGGAAGTGTTACAAT